>DWAO01001025.1:0-21035 GCA_018230605.1 Heliconius congener | reverse complement strand
TATATATATATATATATATATATATATATATATATATATATATATATATACTAGTAGTTAATAACAAATAGTTTAAAAAAAACGAAACATCTAAATATGGCAACAATCCATATTCTCGATCCCATAGCCTCTGTTACCATGGGAAAGGAGAACAATGGCAGCCTCTATTCTAGTCTACTCTAGTGTTTTTGCGTTAATTGGCACAAGAGACTGTCACAGTTAGTAGGCACTCGGCGTGATAACGTGTCTGCTTCTCACAAGGACGCTCGAGTGTCGGCAAAAGGAACCTATTATAGTACTTTTGTTAAGTATTTTAATATAGTATTCTAATAAAGTAATAGCAGCTTTAAAGATATTCTAGATTTTTTATGATAGATTGAGTTCCGCTTATCGAATACGCAAGTTTTCAGTAACGTTTGTTTTGCTCCGGTTTGTTTTGCTTGAATATTTTTGTTTTTCAATCTTGTAGACTAGATCTGAGTTCTGCTATTAAAAATTTACGAATTGAGTAAATTAATGCCTTGTTTTGGTAACAGAGAGGAGAAATTAAAATTAGAACCTGAATTAGAAATGGAACGCAAATCTTTGTATTTATTTACAGTCACACGCTGTACCGCTGCGCCAAGATTTCCTCACTTATACTAGTCTAATTATATTAATTTAATGATATTAATTTAATTAAATAAATATTTAATATTTTTTAAAACATATTTTGTGAAGTTTCAAAGTGCTTTTTAACTTAGAAAATTTGTATCACAGAACTTTTACAATAGCAATGTACTGTGTAAGTTTTTAACAATGAATGAAAGGACTAGATCCTTTCTAGATTATAAAAGGAATGTGATACAGTTTCATTTCATTGTCTGGGAAGTTTGGGCGGGATCCAAGAAACGACTGAATATTTTTTTGAATATTTTTTTCAGGACTCATTAATAACTATAATAGAATTTCACTTTTTACAATGGCAATATTTTTATATATTGTTTACTTTATACGACACTCGCCCTCGGCAGGGCAGGGTAGATAGAGATAGCGACGCATCTCTCCATTTTCTTCACTTTGTCACTAATTACTAGACCAAGGAAATCTTATCCTTAACTAATAGGAAAAATAACTTAATATATTTCGTAGTAAATAAACTTTTGCTTAATCATAAAATTAACTAACTAATAATAAATCAGAGTTGAGGCCGTCATAGCGCATCGGCACCGTAAACGCTACGGTTGTAGGTTCGATTCCACTCAGGGGACTGAAATATTTTCAATTCCTTCATGTGGAAAGAAGACAAAGCGCTCGGTTTCCCTACTCAATACGCCACGTCCCGAATTTTTTTCGAATAGTGAAGACGGTAGTGCCTAAACACTCTCTACATGTGACTACTGGCAGCGTGAAGTTATAAATAATTATTTCTTTAATTAAGAAACAAAACAATTTAAAAAAAACAATCTTCACTCAACCTGAACCGTCAAACGAACCCACATCTACCTCACACATTCGCATTCATCCACTAATCTCAGGGGAGCGAAAGCTTTGAAGTCAGATACACTTTTAGTTTAAATATTTTTATTTCACCTACCGGTAGGTGGTTGTAAATGGAGGATCGAGTTGGTTCTATATTATAAGGGGTCGCACCCCATTGCCAAGGTCCTCAGCTGTTGCGCCGATCAATACCATGCGCTATGGGGTCCGCCCACTTCATTATTTGACTAACTTTATCTACGTGTGCCTGTATTTGACATAAATCTATATGGTCTATATCTATTCTATACTAATATTATAAAGATGACATCTGTTTAATTGAACGTGCGTAACTCAGGAAGTACTGGTACGATTTTAATATTTGTTTTTGTCTTATTTTGGAGGGAGGCTATATTGTATATTATTTTTCTTCGCTAAGGTAAGAACATCTGGCTCAGTAATCGCTTGGTCTCTACATACAAATTATTCTACGATTTCTTAAGGCGGTTACCAAGGAGAGTGGGTTCGAAGCTCGCTACTATAAAATATTTATACGTTTACGTAACAACAATGTATTAAAATTCAATTTAAAACTTCACAGGATTTAAACTCGCACGTTTTGGCACACACCCAAAAACTGTAACCAATGAAGCTTTGTACCTTTACAGCATGCTGCATACTAAGAACATTCCATTTTCATTTACCGACTCTAGAAGACAAATCACGGTGTTGAGCTCCACCACTGACACGCAGTTTTGGAAATTTAGCAAAAAATGTGGAACATAGTAAATCTTAACACTATGTCCACTGATCCTCTCTGCCTAACCTGCTGTGCGGGAAATAGCCTGAAATCCGCTTTTTTTTGATAAATACTCCTAAAATCTATATTGTATAAATACATTTACCGCTACTTCACATATAATGCAAATATTAACTTCATTTAAAGTTATATTGAGCTTTGGAAAGCGCCGTGAAGCAATTAAGCTCTCGAGGGTGGATCAATTAACGAGGGTAGTGGGTAGAGGGTGGAGGATGGAGGTTTGAGGGTGGCTGTGCACTCGGTGCATATCTCTTACGTTCTATTTGGATTCATGATAATATACTTTGTTGTTTTTTGTATCAGAATATTGATTGGAAACTGTTGACATGAGTTTTTTGTTGAGGGTTCCATTTTCACTTAAGAGAATGAAGTATCTCCATTCCTTGCTCTGGTAAAAAGATACAATATATACTAGTGAGTTACGAATAATTGTAAATTTAAACTCACTGTCGTTAGCATTGCCAGAAGCCGGCTCCAGGGTCCAAATCTGCTTCTTCTTCAGACTAGTTCCGTTGGCGTTGATCTTGAACCCGAAGGTCTCTGCCGTAAGATAACGATAACGGGAGTTGATAAGGCCGATTGTCCACCAGCCTCGCTGTTGGTTCTGCGTGATGATGTCTCCAGCTCCGTTCAATTCTCCGTTGCTGTGGCCGTTTAAACCGTTCATGATGTTCTGAAAACAAAAATATTGTTTTAATAAAATATAATTGTCGTCGAGCCGTAGAACAGTGTGTGATTATATGACATAGTGGGTGTGGGTTCGATTCTTACTCGGAGGAATGATTATTTACATTTCCTCGTTCTGGTTACAAGATAAAGTAAGTCTTTGACTTCGCTCATTTAATATGCAAAATCTCGAACACTGCATAACAAGTGGAGATTTAATATTAGGTTAATGGGTTAAGTAGGCCTGTCTACCCTGTTTAACTAATATGTATCAGTGTCGCATTTAACTGTAACTCATTCTTAGAAGAGTGAAATCAAACCCACTTATTTCTTTCTTATTTTTGTATCACTCGATGTCTCCATAGCATGTCAACTGTAGTAACGTAAATAAATAGACATATATATTTTTTAAATGTCTTAAAAATATTTTTTCTTACATAGTATAGATGCTTATAGACGGTTGACTGGCTGTCGAGTTGTGAGAGAAGACAAAAGGCTAGCGGGACCGTCACACGCTTCGTTTAATATAGGTACCGTGATGTATCGCTTTTAATTATATTAGTTAGTATGTCAGAATTTAGATGAAGATGTCGAAGTAAATTTACTAATATTGGAAATATTTTAAAATATAATTTAAAGGCCAGTCGTAGCGCAGTGGCACAAAGTGTGACTGTAAAACCGACTGGTTGTGGGTTCGATCCCCGAGCCATTCCCACGAGCAAACTCTTCATGTTCATAACATTAGTAAAAATATAAAATAACAAATCATAAAATACCATAACAATATATAATAGCTACTTGTATCTTATCTAAATTTGAATAGCCACCAGTTAGTCACATCAATCATTCTAGAATGAACTATAGGAGAGTCTAGTAAAGTGAAGCAACGAGTACTTTATTACCGGGCGGTCCAAATTACAGCATCCGTTTTGTTTCCGTAAGACAATATGGTCGGTGGAGGCACAAATTAAGATTTAAGATAGGTGTGAAGATTTTACAAACAATGCTTATTGCGAACAGTGTAAATGTCAAAACTGATGAAAGGATATTTTATAACACACTATCATTTTACCCGCGACTTCGTCTCAATGGAAATAATGTAAGAGTGACTCACAATTTGACACATTCTAAGGTTCGTATTTATAAAACACTCTCAACTCTGAGATTTATCTTGAGAGCGGTCTAGAGATGTTGTTTTCGTTCGTAAATTATGTATCTATGTTCGTAAATTAACACGACAGTTAGAGATCAATCTTGATCGATCGATATGTTCAAGCGAAATAAAAAAACATCATTGTCTCGAATAGGATTCGAATCCATAATCATCATTTACAATCAAAACTTAACTAAAACGGGAGAAATAATACAAAAAAAAGCAATTACACCCACAACGATACATTATTCACCACACATTTGCCTGTAAATGGTAAATTTTCCGTCTGAGAGGAAATTACGTGGCGCAGGCCTCAGTAGTTCACACTGACGCATCTAAAGCTCTCTCAAAGGAAAGCTTCGCTAAAAGGTGAGCTTTTAGCGTTTATATACAAATAATATGGAGATCCAAGTATTCATTATTTGTTAAGTTTCTTTTGAGGTTAAAATAAATGCTCAATTTTGTACTTTTGAGAAACGTATGCCGTATTTATGTGTCTGTAGTATATAATTTGTAGTAGTTGACTTGACAGTTATTTAAATATGAAATTATAAATATTTACTTATATACTAGCGGCCACCGTGAGGCTTCGCCCGCTTGGACTATGCGAATATTTGTTTAATATTACTTTAGAATATTTAGGAAAGATTAAAAAAAATTAAATCAGCTTCACGCTGTATCCCGCACAACGCAGGGTAGGCCGAGGGAAACTAGTGTTAAGACACTCCGTTCCCCACTTTATGCCCAATTCTGGAGGCATTGCGTGTTGAGAGGCGTAACATGTATATAAATGTAAGTAAATATTTTATCTCCTCGATCGATCGAACCCACTATTGGTTTTACAGTCACACTTCGCGCCACTGCGCCACGAGAAGCCGTTGTCTATATATACACTTAAGTACATATTTTAAATCTTTGGGATGTTAGCCAGTCACATGCCTAGCAAAACGCAATATTTAAAAGAAAAATATTTACCTACTTCATCTTTCAAAATGTATGAATAACTAAAATAATACTTTTCACCGTTCGCGCGAGCACGACAAACGGTTTTTCACGCGTAAATCCCGATCCCGCGGGAATTCCGGGACAAAAAGTTCCATATATGTTGCTCCATAACCCCCTCTGTATTTTAGTGGAAACATTTTAAAACAAGACACTATTAAATTACCATATATTCTAACATTAACATGGTCCTTTACTTACGGCCAAGGCTTTTCACCTTGAAAAAGGTATTATTCATCTAGTCTAAGTAATACCTAACTAGTATATACGGGTAGGTAGGTATAGGTAGTTTTAGCATACCGCGCCTATTTCGACTATGAGGTTATTTTGTGTTCCATGTCCTCGGCACTCCTAGCTCTGCCCATCTGCCTTGCACGCTTGGATGAACTAGCGATCTAGTTTTAAATATAGATAAGAATGCTTAACCAGCGTGTATTTTTTTTTCAGCTTCATGCTGTATCCTGCATAGAGCAGAGTAGGCAGAAGCATGTGTTACCAAAGCGAGGAGACGAGAACAATCAATTTCCACGAATGGAAATCGAATTCAAAATCGTCGCGTTTATAGTCAATTATTTTTTAATACGTTAATTGTGTTTTATGATATAACGTATGTCACAGGATAAACACAAAAACAGAGTGATATTCTCACTTTGTTCACAATTTTCCTGTCAGTTAGATTGATTTTGTGGTTCCATTTAGGACAGGGAGTCATTTTATTTATAAATACAAATCTTTTCTTGAAATCTAAACAACAATTAGAACAAAATGATGCGTTTAAAACCAGCTAACTTGTTGTATGAGAAAAAAATGTCAACAAACTGAGTGGATAGTGGAGAACGGGCTAGCTTTACATTGTACGCCGCACATAGCAGGGTAGGCAGAAGGAACCTGGGAACCTAGTGTTAAGATTTCCATACTCTATTTGCGTAATGAGCGGCGGTACTCAACGCTTTGCCCTGTTACCAGAACGTGGAAATGAAAATAACTCATTCCTCAATCGTATCAAAACCGTAACGTTTTACCACTGAGCCACGACCACATTATATATAAAAAAAATCATATAAATGTCAATCTTATTTTAAAACAATATAATTATAATGACAAACATGTCAAACCAGAGTGTTAACTAAATTAATATAATGAATGAGCTCGAAATGATGTAACGCCTTTCAACAAAGGCGGGCGGTGCCTTTGACCTACCGACCTCGCGGCGTACCGTGACGGTGCGCCTGCGCATTGTACCTTCTCATATATGATAAAATAGAAGTCTTCTATGGGATTTTAATGTAATTTTTGTACAGAATAATTACAATTTTTAACAAAAAAAACCGACCTCTTCCATCAAACCACATTTGAAGTGCATCCTTTCCAATAAAAAAAGAATCATCGAACTCAGTTGGCGTGATATTGAGTTATTCGTCCATTTGTCGCGCACTTACATTGATGAAAATTTAAAACTTATGTGATTTTCCGTTCACTTTTCCCACTATCCACTGTATTCTTGGATATTCCGCGTTGAACGGCGAAACTCAACACCGCGCTTAACACTGTTACCAGAGCGAGGAAATTAAAATATTAAATAAATATTTTATTTCCTAAAATGACGTGTAAACAAAGCTGCGAGCGATGACTAGTATTTTTATAAAATCTTAAATACTTAAAGTGGGACAATAAAATTATTTAAAGCGATTCAAAACTTGTTTGTTTGCATTTATTGCTATCATGTTTCCTGCAGTGTATTATTGGAACGAGGATAAAACACCACACGATAGGGTTTTATATGCCTTTACCTAAATTATACTTATTAAATTCTAATTGGAATTTGTAAATAAGTAGGTATATATCCTATAATTTGAGTAGTAAGGTAGAAATATATTAAAATACTTTATTTCAGTTTCACTCTATATTCCCACACTGCAGAGTAGGTAGAGGGAACCTGTTAAGACACTCTGTTCCATTTAAAACTTTTCCGTTCCCTACTTTTCGCTGAATTCCGTGGCATTACGTGTTGTGTTGCCATTAATATAGGTGATCCACATTAATATGAACCGACAACGCGTTTACAGCCAGTGATTGTCTACTGCGCCACGACGCCACGAAATGGATTTTTTTTATGAACTTGACGATGTACCCATCCTGCATAAGTATAGCAAGAGGCGACGAGCACGTAGTGTTAAAGCCACGCCGTTTCCCACGCACCACCTAATTTTAGACATCTCGCTTGGAACTGGAACGTGAAACTCAACATTAGTTTGTCTTGACCAGAGCAAGAAAATGTAAACATAACATTTCTTCGGTCGAACGAATCGAATCCACGACCGTCCGATTTTGGCAGTAAAATTATTTATTAATAGTAAAAACACAAATACAAATATTATATTAGTCTATTTGAGCTTACAACAACTTCTATTATTCAACACTCACGTACAGACACAATAGAAGGGACAAACAACATGTCAGACTCAATGAACAATCGCTAATAGATATATAAACAACGTACGCAATACTATCTAATATAAACTAATTATATAAGCATTTAAATACAAAATTTGTGGTTTTTTTTCTTCCTGCAGTATCCCGCAATGTGCGGAATAGTCAGAGGGAACCTGGGTGCCTAATGCATAATATTAGGTACCCTAGTGTAACAGTATGTACCTTGGATACGACATATAAAAAAATTTAATAATATAAATTAAATATGCTTTCGTCCTTTTATTATAACTAATGACAGTTATGGAGAAGAGGAAGATAGGACGCTCTTGGCTTTTCTTTGGAGGAGCTTCAAGTTATGAAAAAGTAATATTGTCCAGTTTCAGTTATTTAAATAAACTTCTGATGGTAAATATCTTATTAGATCGATACCTTCTCTTCTTTTCTAGCAAAAGGAAAACGCATTATTTATCAAAATAATATTTTTAAATCACACATTAGGATAATTTCGTTCCACAATTTCCGTTGATCTTTCGAGACATTGCGTGTTGAGAGGAGGAACTCACGCGCCGCGCTTTGCTTCGTTACTACAACTAGGACATAAAACTATTACATTTTTAATTTTTTCGAGTGGGAATCTAACCCACAACCTGTGGCGTTTAGTCACGACTAGTCTCCCAATTTTGCTACATTCCTCTAAATCAGAATACAATATATATTCATCTCAAATACTAATTATTATAATCTACTGTGGCGTAAATATTCAAACATATACATCTATTTCTTTGTCTAAATATCTACTAATTATAAACAACAGCCGTATAATAACTCTTTACGAGGTATGAAAGTAAGCGGCTTGTTGCACTAAACTAAACTGAACTGTTATTTTAGACTCCCGTTAGCTCTTGGCTGGATGACGAATCGTTTTACAAAGATTTAAGTTGATTTCAATGCAAATAGCTGGGGCATTTCTTCGTCTAAGAAAGTTTAGCGAAAAATAATTACAATAATCACTATCAAATATGTGTCCGACTGTGAACGCGACAGTTGCGGGTTTGATATGCACTAGGAGATATCAATTTTTCTTATTTTCACGGTCAAGTAACAAGGCAAAACGCGGCGTTGAGTTCCACAACACGCACAATACGAAAAACTTCGAAAATTATACGGAATGTGAGGAACAGAGTTATCAAAAAAGTGAAAAGGGGACAATCTTAACTCTTACACTAGGTTCCTTCTGCCTACCCTGCTATATAGGGGATACAGCGTGAACTTAAAGAAAAAAAACTGTACAATCTTAAAATATTTTTCACCGAATATTCTAGATTTATCTTAGACATCTGGATTATACAATGTTTATTTCAATGCAACACATGTTAAGTTTACGGCAACAATAAATACGCGGTTGTTCGCGGGGGATGGTCGTTGAACTCCGTCTCTCCCAAAGTAATGCTGCATTGCAGATAAAAAATTAGGGGAGTGACTAAATCGAATTTTTGGCAAGTGCGAGTTCGAGACGCGGCGTCTGGTATCCGTTATAAAGGTACTATCAAACTAAGGTATACAGACAAATATCTATATGTGGCATTTTGCTTTATTTAGTTGGAAGTAGTGAATTCAAAATTGTAGTATAGTTTAAGAGTATTTGTACTTAGTGGCGTGTTTGGAAGTGATTTTATTAGGTTTAGATACTCAAAATTCCGCATTTTTTTTTCAATTGTTATCTTGATCAACTTCGAACCCATGAACATCGTTATAATGCGATAGTGAAAACATTTAATAAGATAATATCAATTTCCTGACGTATACGCATCAGGGTAGCCAAAGATAACATAGTGCCAAGAAAAAATCACTCCGTTTTCTACTTTTCACTCAATTAACTACATGAACAAAATGCGAAACTCAACGACGCGCTTTTGCACAAATGTAATAAATAGCTCAGGCTCAAATAAAATTCAAAGAGAAAACAAAAAACTTAGCAATAGTATGCATTTTCATCTAGATGTATCGACTAAATCGAATGTAGCTCTCAAAGGGCGGCGGGACAAAAGCTCGCAATCTTATCGAATGTAATGAAGAACAATGCTTTGTGCGTATAAATAACTGTAACATTTTGATAACGAAAGTGTACGCTTATCTATTTCTGCTGAAAATTTGAGTCTGAGCCCCAAATGCGTCAGTAAGTGTATAATCTCTATATCTATTACACATATTGTAGAGTTGGCTAAAACCCTCCGACACTTCGTCAAGACTCCGTTCCCTACCGCTCAATTTTGAAAACATAGTTGGCGGAACTGAACCCCGCGTTTTATCTTCTCTTGTTAAACATTGCTATATAGTACGTGCACTATAAAAGGACCAGTCTGACGTTAGGAATCGTTCGGTTCAAAGGTCTATGAACGCGCAATCTCAGAACATAAATAAACAACGGGCGCATCGGCGCGTCCAACGGAATTTGCGGTATATCGATTCATATACAAAGAGTAGGTACGTAGACTGCCAGAGCCAGACTGACTATGTTATATGTAAAGTATCGTATGTAGAGGCCAGTGGCTCAAGCATGTGGCTGTGGGGGAATACAACAGGTTGTGGGTTCGATTGCCACTCGAGGAAATGAATAGTTTAATATTTTCATTTCTTTGCTCTGGTGTCAGAAAGTGCGGCGTTGAGTTTCGCTACTCAAATCGCAGTGCTTCAATTCAGCGGAACGTGGGGAATGGAGTGTCTTAGCACCAACCGTGCTGAAATATAGTATATAGCCTATAGCTTTTCTCTATTGCCTATAGGTATAAATGGACTATAAAGAGGACCCATCAATTCGAACCGAAGTAGTATCTGAGCTTAGCACGATCCACCAAACACGTCAAGTTTATCATATTAGTATAGACATAACTCTATTACTACATATCCGTGGACTTTATGCATATTGCAGAGTAGAAAAGAGAAACTAGTGTTACGACTCTTTTCCGTAATTTTGCATATTAGAAGACGAAACTCAACACCGCGCTCATCCTCATTATATAAATTAGACTGAGCGAAGGACCCACTAGTACTAGTTCGCGTGCCATAAATCTAATCACTGTATTCCAGAAACGCCCCAACCTAACTGTAATAATACATTTAATAAGGCATACAAGGCAATTACTCGAGGCTAAGATGCAGCTAAGTGGCGAGTACGACGGAAGTCGGCTATCATCCCTCGTCAAACCACCGATGAGATAATGCTGCACGCGAATATATCGTAAATCAACTGCAACAGCTATACTGTAATGTAATAACTTATATGTTTTGTATGTTTTATTGTAGAGCATTTAAGTTATTATAATAAATCACGCTTCACGCTGTATCCCGCACACAGAAGGGTAGCCAGAGGGAACCTAGTGTTAAGACCCTTCGTTCCCCACTTTCCGCCGAATTCCGGAGAGATTGCGTGTTTAGTGGTGGAACGCTGCGCTTTGCCTCTGGAATGGAAATGGAAACATAAATTTCAAGGGATCGAACCCACATCCAGTCGATTTTACAGTCACACTTTGTGCCCCTGCGCCACAACGGGCCTATATATTATCAGTTCGATTTCCATTTAGCGTGAATTCATTTGTCATATCGCTCTTGTAACAGCTTCGAGTGCCGACTCAATGGACAATGCCTCGAAAATTGGACGATAGTGATACTTTGAATATAAATAGTCCACCGAATGGGAATCGATTCCACAGCCGTCGCGTTAACAGTCAGACACTGTTTCATTGCACCACGACTAGTTATTTTAGTTAAATAATTTCAGTTAATTATTAAACTTTATAACTATATATAAAATAAATTAATGTGCAACATATTGAATGTGCAATTAAAATTTAAAGTAACATAATTTTCTTTGCAGCGATCGAGAAGCAGTGTAAAGATCCGACTCAATCGCAATTGTAGGTGCGATTCCACTCCAGGGAATGAACATTTCATTTTTTTATTTTTCCCTGCACTGGTAAGAAAAAGCGGTTTTAAGTTTCACCACAACACACAAAGTCGCGAGAATTGGCTGAAAAAGGGGACGGAGTGTCTCAACACTGGGTGCCATCTACTTAAAGCGAAGCTAAAAACCATATAGTTAAATAATTTCGACATCCTTATTATAACACATTTTATCCAAAACTCCCACGAACATAAACACACGTTGTCTGTACACGTTGCTTCTTGTTTATGCAGTAAGCCATAATATTTGATCATTTTTTTTTATTTTCACGGATATCAAGCGAAGTAATCGGAATCGAATATCAAATCATATTTAAGACTATTGTTATTTGCGGTTTCGCCCGACTGTTCAAGCGGAATTTTACCAAAGCCCGTATTTATAGGTCGCTCACAACTCTGAGGTCGATCTTGAGATTTATACATTCTTTCAAATATTACATATTATATAGATAGAATTCTCAAACGACCTCAAAGTTGAGATCTGTCTTAATAAGGTCGTAATTGTGAGAGAATATTTGATATTAAATCGATCAACGTGTTGTGAATATAAATATATTCACAACCTTCCCCAATAAATTGAAGCCGATTCTAATCAGTAGAATTCGGGATAACCGCGCTTACAGCTCAACTGAACTAAGTATTTAACCTTTGTTATATGGTTGGCGAAACTTAACGCTGTATTATGCATGATCGATTCTCATTTGGGGAATTGAACCGTTTTTTTATTATCTCGCACTTTGGTAACAAGATATCGCGCGGCGTAGACCACCAGTCAACATGCAATGTGTCCAAAATTGGGTAGTAAATGGAAAACAAATAGCGTTAACCACTAGGTCCTCTCGGCTCAACGTGCCATGGGCGCTATAAAGTGTAAAGATAAAATCTAACACAGATTCCCATTTCACATCACTAAGTGAATAAACAAGTGAATTAAAAAAAACCACTTTTCCCATCGACGGGAAAAGAAATGAAGTCAAGATGTTTGAAGAGTACTTCAGATTGAATGTGACTGAGTGCCCTACAGGCTGCAGGCTACGGTATATTGTTTATAACGGCCCTTTCATCTTGGTAGTAGACTTTAATTACTATCTGGTCTACTGTCCTGTGGTTCCCGAGTCTTTGGGCTGGTTGAAATCGATAAATTTAGACTTATTTTTAGTATTTTTTTTGGTTATTGCTGTAATAATTTAATTAAAAGTTTGCATTGGCTTTTAACAGTTAATAAACTATTTGAAATAACGCAAAAATGCATTATTTAATTAACTTATTTAGTTAACCAGGTAAAGCGCGACGTTGTGTACTGCCACTTAACATTCAATGGCTCCAGAGCGAGGAACGGAATGGTGTAATCGGGATCAGTCTCCTAACACTAGGTTCCCTCTGCATGTATGTCAAAAACATAACAGTTATGATGAATGTGATTTATGTATGACAGTATAATAAAAAAAATACTTTGAATATATTAATGAATGAGAATGTCCAAAATAGAGAACTATAAAAATAAAAAGTTTAAAAATAATGATCCCTTTTTTAAAGAATGGTGGCTTATCTTTTTATGGCAGAAATGGCAAATAAGCAGCTCACGAGAAATATATAAAAAAAAATTCGAGATTGTCGATGATACTGGAGAAAAGTCACCGAAGAAGCAAGACGGCTCCTCGTAAGGCGGCGTATCAAAGTTTGACCATAGTGGATCAGGCGAAGAGGTATGCAGGGACTGTAGAATTGGTGCATTTTTGTTTTGTTAAAAAAATATGCAATTTTTTTCTCGCCATAATTCCCCGCAGAGAGAGAGAGAGAAGTTAGTGTTAAGATACTTTGTTCCCTAATTTATATTTCAATTTTCGTAACATTACGTGTTGAGTGTTGTCTTAACAGAGTGAAGAAATAGCTCATTGCCCGTGACAATTCGACCTACAACTCACCCAATAGATTCCCACCACGCCACAACAAACACATTGGCTTGAAATAACGAAACAAATTTAAAAAAAGAAAAGATTTTTTAATACTTATCCCCCACTCTTTAAATCTATATGTATATGTAGATATTACATGATAATACCAAAAAATTTTACAGTTACCCGTTTCCCACGTTAAGTTATCGTATCTGGACCTTAACCCTGGCGTCGCGTGCGCGTGCGCACAAATACAGTGCCGTTAGAGGGGTTCAACGACCCCGCGCCGAGCTTCAGCTCAGCGCTATCTCTACTTAAAATGTAAATTAGAAATCATTTTACGTCAAATATAATTGAATATTGATAATATTGTGTTTTTAGAACCAAACCAACAAGATATACGTACATATGTAGGTGACGCGTTGCTAACGTGACAAGTAGTACTTTGGTATGTTTTGGAATGTAACAAATAAGTTTAAGTTTTAATATATGCGGCTTCATATTTCATTCCTATTAAATCTTAGTTGTATGTTCAAAGCATAGGATAAATTTAGTAGAAAAATTTTATTTGGAAAAAAGAAAACTTTTGCTTTACATCTATACAGATGCAAAATATATAAATGAAAATGTAATATGTAATTTCTTGTGTGGATTATGGAAATAGATCGTCGAGACATCATTTAATTGGCATATTGACCGTATACAATACTTACACTTGAGCAAATATTTGAAATATTTTTGTTTCTCTTATTTGGTAAATTTACTTAATTTATCAATCAGCGCCGACACAGTGTCTGGCAGTTGTGGATGTGATTTCCACTTGGGAAAATGAAATGTTTACATTTCCTCTGGTAAATGCTAACTAAACACAAAGCACGGAGTTGAATATCGCCGACCGTGCAATAAAAACTGTAAGGCCGCCACCATAATAAAAATTATTTATATGAACACAAATGGAGCACAAATTCATTAATTATTAATTTTTTGCCAACCCTGTTTCCGCTAAATATATAATAAAAATACCCAGTAAAATTCAAAAGTTTACTTTTTAATTTTAATTACAATGAGCACCTAAAACTCATTAGAACCTGTTCCGGAGTAATTCGCGCGTGACAGACGTGCTGATGTGCACCAGAACGTAAAAAATCTTATATTAGTATGTAGTTGGCGAGAGCTTGCTTTACTTTGATATAAGCAATTTCAATGCTAACGACCGACGTGGAATACTGGCGATGGCTTAAAACTGTAAATGTATAAATTGTTAAATATGTTCTAGATACTTTTCTTCTTTTTTTAAAGCAAAGAATTGTTGTTTATACAATCTTAATAATTCAAAATAATATATGTTCTCCACTCTCCGCCTAATTTTCGAGGCGTTGCATGTTGAGTGACGAAACTCAAAGCCACACTTTTGTCTTGTACCAGAGCTAAGAAATGAGAATATTAATAAAGAATAATTCATTCTTCTGAGCGGGAATCGAACCCACAGTCGCCGCGTTACACTCACACCTGTGCTCCTGCGCCATGACGGCCTCAATAAAATATTTAGAGAAAAAAAACAAGTACGATTATGGATCAATTACATACTGAGACGATAAATTAGCGTTTAACATGCTTCTAATTGGTGTAAATAAGGAAATACACATAAAATTTATACAGATTTGATTTGAGATAAACGATAATGTATTTTGAAATTATAAAGATATTACTAATATCGAGGGACAAACGTGCCTTGGTAGTCTTATAGTGGGACTATTGAAATTATTTTTATTACTCCGTTCTTAACGCGGTGTTAGGTTCCGTCACTCAACACGCAATGTCTTGACAATTGCATGGAAACTTAACGTTAGGTTCCGTATGTCTACCCTGCCATACGTGGGTATAGCTCAAAACTGCGAAACTTATGGGACCTATTTTTTTAAAAACTAATTCAGCATATCCTCTGGAAGTGACACCGGCCTCCTTAAATAATTTATTATTAAAACATGGAGGAACCAACATCCTTCTTTTTTAATTTTAATAGCAATCGCTCACCCACTAAGCAACTACTTGGACACTAAGAACATAAAAATCACTAATGATATAAAAACAAAGTACCCACAGAAGTCATCTCCCTCGTGTTTTAATTACAGAACGAGTCCTAAACAAACAGTTCGAAGAAACATATTTAGGGCGCCATCGCCACTTGAACTGAACAGGGCTAAGTTGTAGATTGTTATATTTCAACTAATTCTTTCTAGTTAACAGTGTGTAAAATATGTTCTATGGTTTGTAGATTTTTTATTTTGTTTTTATAGTGCGGCGTTAAGTTCCGCCTTTCAACAGGTAGTGCAGGTTCAGTTTCACAATATATCCCGTACCTATCACGTTAAGCAGAGGGAACCTAGAGTTAAGTTACTCCATTCCTATTAAGACACTTCCGTTCCCCAGTTTTGGCCAAATTCTGTAGATACTGCACGTATAGTGTTGGAATTCAACTTAGCTTTGCCTCGTTACCCGAGCGAAAAAAATAAAATTATTTTATTTTAATTCCTCTGGTGGGAATCGAACCCATAATATGTTGCGTTTAGAGTCTCACGCTTGTGCCCCTACACTACAACTGGCCTCTTTATTCAAAACATGCAACTTTCTTAAAATAATCTCTATGTTTAGTAATATTACAAGTTTTTAATCTGTCCATTTTATTGAGAAAATTTAAATGATATCACGTAACATGGTCCGACGGTATCTAGGCTAGTTGTAGATATATTTTTATTATTTTATTTGAACAACACCACGTTTTGCGTGCTTTAAAGTAAAAACAAAATACTTAAAAAAACTACCTCCAATGGGGATTGAATCCACAACCACCTCAACAACCATAAGCCATCTCATCCACACGACACGAGGATAGAAAAATTAAAAATAACTTAGCTTCAAGTTTATGTTAAGTGTATTTATTTTCAACTCTCCATGGCACTTCTATTTTTGTGTCAAGTGGGCGCAGGCACGCCCTCATTTCATTTTGCCTCATTTTATATTCTCGTAGACGAGTGTCGTGTTGAGATAGGTCGCTTACGGATATTAATAGTATTCTACATATTTGTCGTCGCTTGTATTGCATAGTTCATGTGAGTGAACGTGGGTTAAATAGTTAGAAATGTGGTTGGGAGTTCGAATTTAAATTACGGGAAAATTCATATATTTTGGGTAGTAGGACAGTATATGAGCGCAATTGTTATTATGTCAATCTACAGCCGAGGGAACTATTTATTTATTTTCAATTAAGCGCTCTGATGGTGCGGTATCGAGTCCAAAATCTGAATGAGGACGGAATATTTTGACACCAGATTATCTATGTCTACATTGCTTTATACGCAATAAAGAGCGAAGATAACGTCTTTTTTTGAACTTGGTTAAAAATAACATACAATAACAATTACAATAAAAAAATATTTAAATTAGAAAAGCAAAATGCGAAACTGTCCAAGAAATCAGCCCAAAATATAAATGTCACTTTTACCATTAATAACCAAATTATTAATTTGAACGCGTCTCGTATATCAATGTCAATTAATTTTTACCACATTATTCGGGAAAAAAACCGCCATCTGAATAAATCCCGTGAGTCATAAACGCAGTGGAGTGCAGCTGCGTCCCGACTCGAAATGTAAGGACAAAGAACCAATAATATTTAGTTACCACTTTGGGAAGGAATGACCGTTTTAACCTTGATATTTGAACTTGTATTTTTTGGGAAGGCAGAGAGAGAGAGAGAAAGAATAAGAACAAATATCAGCGGCTTTCTTTCGCAGACATTAAGCTGGGCTACATTGCTAGGACGCAATGGGACATGCCTATCACATTCGATTGGTCCAAATTTTTAGCTTACATCTCGCGTATATAGCAGGGTAGGCAGAGGGAACCTAGTGCTAAGACATTCCGGTTCCGCACTTGAACTTTGAGATATAATTAAGAGGTCTTTCTAAATGGTATGGGGGTTTCTGAGAAAGTTTTCTGATTATACCAATACTTTATGAGACATTCTCTTTTAAAGTGGTAAAAAATAAAAAAAAATGTTGATAATAATGAAAACTTTAGTTAAAAATTTGTTTGAACAAAATAGATTTTCTGCATTATACATTGTTGCATAATGATTCATATTTTCTGTTACAATCGCCGACACTTTTTTTGCGTTTGTCAAAATATTGACGATGAAATCTCGCAACCATGAACTGATAAGAATCCGACCACAGTAAAAAAAAACGACACACTATATGTACAGACTATATAAAATACATCCATCCAGATTAAAAATCTTAAGTTTTAAGAGAACAAGCTTTGTAAAACTAAGAACCTTGGATTGTAAGTATATGCGTTCTTTACAATGACCTTGACACTGTCGCCCGCGCGGTAAGAAATCCAAGTCATTCTATATTGGGAACGGTTTCGAAATATTCATTTCTTTTCCTTTTACGTATGTAGAGTATAATGGGGATTTATAAATAGTGTTGTTGATTGATTGTTTTAGGTTTCCCTTTTTTGTCTTCGCGCTCTCAGAGGAACCTAGTATTTATACATCAGCGTCACGAAGTTTTTTAGTGAGATTTTAATGATTTTAACGTTGAAATTCACAAATTACTGCTTTCTCCAAAATACAGTGTAGTCATTGCGCTTGACAGAGAGGACAAAGAAAAAAACTTTTTAGAACTAATAAAAAAAAAGTTATTTATTATAATGAATTAGAATTAGTAATTGGTTACCTATTGCATATTTTAGCAAGTAAGTTTTATATTTTGTAATTAATTTTTTTTTAATATTTTTCACTTTTTTAATACTGAAACTGAAAGTCACTAATGCTTAAACTACATTATGCCTCCAAAACCTTATTAAATTCCACAAAATTTACTACCCCAAATGCTCCGAGATTTTAAATAACGAGCAAAGTCACAATATTAAAGGAGTATCGACTAAACCTTTATAAAATATAATGAATTCAAGACGTTACAGTCCCGACGTAGGCGCAAACAACCATTCAGCCCCATGTAGGGACGTGGCCTGCATTATAATGCAACGCATTCATGAGAGGATGTGACATAGACAAATCCTGTTTTTTTTTCTTTCTTTGTAATATGAATCATCAAAGGATTTAATTTATTATTTTTGGTTATTGTTGAAAAAAAAGAATAAAAAAGTTTAGCATATGTGTAATATAAATATGTATTTTTAACACGCGCTTATTAGGGCTTCTAACTATGTCAAGAGTATATTCGATGTCAGTTGTGGCGCAGAGGTCCTAGAGCGAATGTAAACGCGACAAATTGTTGGTTAGATTGCCATTGAAATATTGAATGTTTACATTTCCTCCCTCTGGTAACAAGACAAAGCGCGACGTTGATCTTGTTCGGATTACAGTGTCTTAACTAGTGTTAAGAGGTTCCGAGGTTCCCTCTGCCTAGTCGGCTATGTGCGGGATACACACAAAACCTAATAAAAAATGTATATTACGTATGTAGTACAAACAATATTATAATGACTCATCGCTGGCTGCGGTTTTATAATACATATCATATTTCTACACATTATACATATAAATATATGTAGAATAGAAATTTTAATTATACGTTAGAAGAAATTACTAAAATTCATATGTTTAACTCCTGTTGGTTAGAATCGGTTAGAATTTTTTTATTTTTGGTGCTTTTGAAAGATCTCTTTTGAGTCATATTAATTAAAAAAAAGAAAAACATTTTCGTATTTTAGCTAAAAGCTGCATTTCATAGTAACTTTTAGTAGTACTTTTAGTGAAAACTCGCAATTCTACTTGCTATATAAAATATTTAACTATCTGGCATTCTGATATATAACAAAGTCTATATATTTTTTAGCTTCACAATACAGCATTGTGCAATAGTAAGGGAAGCAGGGAGAGTCTAGTGTTATGACACTGTATTCCCTACTCTCCGTCTTCATTTAAATACATCGCGTGTTGAGTGGAATAACCTAATGTTGCGCTTTGTCTTTTCAACCAAAAGTGAAGCGTGATAATGAAAATAATATAATTCTCCGAGTGGGAATTGAACCGACAGCTCACGCGTTTACAGTCGAGATGCTTAACAACAATTTAATTACAATAACTTTAAACTTCAATTTGAAATTCTATATATTATGCGAGAGAGTATTCCATGTAAACCAACGTCTGGTTTCATATACTCAGCACCTGTACAAATAGTATGAATATACAATCCACCATAGACTTTATTTACAAATATTGTGAGGCCAGCCGTGGCGCAAAGTACAAGCGTGTGACAGTAAACGCAACAGTATGTGGGTTTGAATCCCACTAGAGGAAATCAAATATTTTATATTTTCATATCTTTGCTCTGATATCGATGAAAGACGCTGGCGTTGAGTTCCGCCACTCAACACGCAATGCCTCGACAATTCGGCGAAAAGTGGCGAACGGATCCTAAACACTATTTTCCCTCCGCCTACCCGCATAGAGCTGGGTCATCTAAAAGCTAGTAAATCATATATATTTATATATTTTTTAATATCTTTTATATGATGCTTCGCCCGCGCGGCCAAATGGAAATAACCAAGGGTTACTCGCGAACGCACAGGTTATTGTGGCTTATACGGAATTATCGACCCCACCAAAGTAATATAATATAGTCTATAGCCATCCTCGATGAATATACTATCCAGCACAGATTTATTGAAATTTTAAATATAATATAAACGGCAATAATATGTATATTAGATTTATTTTATATAGAAAGAGGGCATCTCTAGATTTTCCATTTCATTTTGATACTTTGATATCGTATATGACGTCACGATATAAAGATTCAGATAAATACAAAAGATTAAAACACAATATCGAGGCCGTCGTGTCGCAGCGGCCCAGCATACGAGTATAACTGTAGAACGCAACGATTCTGGATTCGATTACACTCGGAATTTTTTTTTCCATTTTCCATCTCTGGGTGAGAAGAAAAAGCGCGCATAAGTGAGCTAAACGCGCTATTACTATATTTATTTAATTATAATCCAAAACGAGATAAAAGTAAAACGTCTTTTATTTCAGTCACTGTACTGCATAAAAACGCGCTAAATAAATTATTTTAATATTAATTCACTAACAGTTTAAGATCTCACAGCTGTACTGCCATCATTAAATATAATTAAAAAAATATACAATTTAAATTAAACTTTTATATCTAATAAAAAATTCAACTAACAAAATAAAATGCAAAGTAGAAATTTAAATTTAAATATTTATAATTAATTTTTATTCGCATATACTAGTATGGCAGTAAGAAGTCATGGCGGTCGGTTTAGACGCGTTCCGGTGCACGGAGATGAATAATTAAGCGCTAATTATCAAATACCGCGGATTACTATTCTTCATCTCGTTCTATAATTTTTGGAAAGCTTGCATTTTGAAAGTAATGCTTTATAATTTAATTTTAATATTCATGTTATACTTTCCGTATACTTAAATTTTATAAGTGGTTGTATGTACCGTATCATCATTAATCGCCGTATTTGCACCTTTTGCAATAGTCATTCTTCATACATTTATATTGTTTTTTTTATCAGCTTTACGCTGTATCCCGCACACAGCAGGGTAGGCATAGGGAACCTAGTGTTAAGACACTCCGTT
>DWAO01001024.1:0-21050 GCA_018230605.1 Heliconius congener | reverse complement strand
AATTACTTTCGGCTAATACAACATGTACGTAAAAGTTACTAACCTACTTCCTAAAGGAGTACTATAATTAAATTAATTTTTTTAGTTAAACGATAAATGAAAGCGAAGCTAAACACAATTTTTAAGACGCGTTCAACTATCACAAAGCACCCAGCCTTTACGGTTTCTAAGTAATGAGACGACGACGAGCTGTAAAAAGTTTTCGTGAAATCCGGTACCATAATCCACGTAATCTGCCGCCTTCCCACCAACGCAGTGCACAAAACCCGGCCGTTTCCAACTTGGCTCCATCTCCTTTGTGAAACAACAATTAGCTCTGCGCTCGACACCTATTCATTTGGCCGCTTTGTCGTGAGCTTAAGACAAGACTGTTTTCCTTCATTCAATAGGCAAAGGTATAAGATTCACCAGCACTTTTCAAACATCAGTCTAAACTATCTTCAAAGCGGATTTTTAACCGACTTTCGTTAGGAGGAGGTGGTTTTCGATTTTTCGACTGTACGTTTTTTTTATATTTCTTTTTTATTTGAAAGCTGATACTTTCCTTGTGGCTTAATTTTGTCCACTTCTAACAATATTATCCGTAAGTCTTAAATTTGTATAAAATAGGTGTGCGAAAAATGGACGAGTAACTCAATATCACGCCAACCGATTTCGATGATTATTTTTTTATTGGAAAAGAAGCACTTCAAGGGTAGTTGTGATGTGAGTTTGATAAGGTTCTGATTATCCGGGGGCAGTCAGTTTTTTTTTTTTGTTAAAAATTAGAATAATTAAGGGAAAATATAGTTCTCGGAAATCAATTATAACAATTATTTTACAAAAATTACATATAATTATTATAAGGATATGTAATATATAAGAATTAAATATTAAATTATGTCGTCTCTTACAGTACCAACAGTCGTGAATTCATCGGTTGAATTTCTGGAAGAGTATTACCGAACTGATAATCCACCGTATTCAAGGAAAAAAAGGAACTCCTCACTTCGAGTGTCAGTTGGTCTGGCTTGTGGTGCCTTAGTAGGAGGAGGGGCTTTCATAGCAGCTACGGCTGTTCTATTGACAAAGAAAACCCGGAGACGAATCCCAGCAATGCTAAAGAAACCGTTTTGCCCCTCTCTTAGGAACTCTAACGCAAGGAACAATCGGAGAGCACCGCGTCTAGCTTTAGCACTAGCAAATTGCCCTCCTATACACATGCTACGGTATGTATATTTAATTGTATTCATTTTTGTTAGTTAGTTAGCATCACGCTGATACTGCAACGGCACCTAGTTGCGTTTCTCCGTTCCCTACTTTCCACCGATATTTTTGGGGCAATTCTTGTTTAGTGGTAGAACTCAATGCAGAGCCTTTTACCTTGGTGCCAGAGCTAAGAAATAAAAATATAAATAAATAATAATTTATTCCTCCGAGAATCGAACGGACGACCATCGCGTTACAGTCACTCCTTTATGCCCCTGCGCCAAAACGTCCTTACTTCATTTTTGTATAAGTTTAAATTGTATGATTAACCTGAGTTTCCAAATATAGACCGGCTGTGGTTGATGAAGATTATCGAGAGCCTTATAACATATGGAGGGAGACGCTCGGTCGTCGCGATAAACGCGAGATACATGACCAAAACGAGTATAATGGTGAGTTCTGTTTACTACTATTAATAGTCATTTTGATACCCACTACTAGTATATTTAAAATTATATATTGTAAGTTCATAATATTAATATCATTATTTATATATTACATACATATAGTAGGTACTAAATCATTTTTACCATTTTGTAATTGCAAATTTTTATTCGGGACTTCTTTAGGGTCGTAATGATAGAAAACTAACCATTTACAAATATGGCTAGAAATGTTCCACATCGATTATAAGAAATAAAAACTGTAAAACTATATATTACTGCCGATTCTCGACGGTCCAATCTAGCCACGCTTTCATTTTTTTATTTATCTCTATTTACGTAAAGATCCCCTGTTACCGTTAATAAATACCTCGTGGGCACGTATGGAACAAGCACAATGGATCAAAGGAACTTGATTAATGTTTCACCAACTTTAGTTACAAAAGTAATATAAAAAAATAATTATAATACCTCAAAAATTGTTTTATAAAACATAAAAATCGCTGCTTTTGATTTAATGTAGATAATGAAAGTAGTGTATCTGCGAGCGTTATCTAAAATAAAATGATTTGAGGAAAAAATATTTATTTCATTTTCAAGTAAAATAAATAAAAAGTTATTACAATTGATTTACTGCAAATATTAGTTGAAATATAAATAAATATACCCATACCGGATATGCTTTCAAATAAAATAACGATTCGGACTTTTGTTATTTTTGCCTATCATAACAGTATCCATTTCACTGAATATTTTCTTATTGATACAATTCATTTATACAATTTATTTAAATAAAACATGCCTATTTAATGTATTCACAAAAATCCATTTCAAAATATCATATTAAATATTTGTTTCCAAATATATGCACACAAAGATAAAAATTTACAATGCGAACCTGACCCTTATTGTAAACGAGGCTACTTTTACAAATGAACAAACTACTGTAGGCTATGTACGGTAGGATTTTTTATTACGAAGGGTGCGCCCCCATTTATATCCGATGCAACATAATAAAAAAAACGCCTGTAATTCTATCGAGTTTTTAATTATTTAGTTTCTTTGCTTAGAAGCAATATTGTGTAATCTTATTGAGATGCTGATTCTAAGCTTGCTGTCAAATTTAAAACTTATGAGTATAAAATTTGAAAAGAAAAATCTTTAATTTTTTCCTTTTTTATTATGAAAAACTTTCACTGCTCTCACTTTATCTGGCCTAATCAAACTTATATTTTCAATTAAAATATCTTCGTTTTTCGATCCGCACGACTTCTTCATAGTACTCGTAAGCACTCTTTCCCATCTCTAGTTAGCCCGCCCACAACACTCCACGCGATTCTTCACTGCACTCGTTAGACTCTCGAGGGCACTCGACACTGGTTTGTTACATTCCCTCGCAACCTGTACTTTAATTTCATAATTTGTATCTTTTCTTGTATCTTTATATAAAATTATGTTAGATAAATATGTGGCATGAATATGATCATATAAATTTGTTAATCATTTAAATAACCGTTGTTTTTTGATTTAAAGTCGACGAAGTGCGACTGCAAAACATGACGGTTGTAGATTGGATTCCCGCTAAGGGGAATGAGTTTACATTTAATAGTACGCAATTAATATTTTCATTTCCTCTCTCTGGAAACTAAAGCAAAGCGTGGCGTTGTCTCGAGAATTGCGAAAAGTAGAGAACAAAGTGTCTTAACACTAGCTCGACAGATTCACTTTGCTTACGCTACTACTTGCTAGATACAGCGTTAAGCTAACACAATACAGTATAAGAAAGTAGCAAAACAATTTTAATGAAAATATCAAATTACAATGCATTTCAACACAATAAAATTATCTACAGCCACGTTGAAAAGAAGGAGTATGATAGTCTTCACGGCATAAAATCTTTTAAATTGGCCTTTTATGTGGTCTCATCACATGGTAGAAGCGGCACCTGTCTCGTTTTGTTACATGAATGCAACGAAATCTTGGATATATTGGATACTCTACAAAGATATTTCAGGCTACGCTCGTTACTGCGGCCGGACGTCCGCCCTGAAAGACATCCATTGTTCAGAATCTTTATTGAAAAATGATGTGCCTTTACCAAAGGATAATAAAAGGGTGCCGTATTAGTTTCGTTTCACAATACGATAAGATTGTAAATTACTTTATATAGCCTCGTTTACAATGTTTCCTAAGCTCACTAATAGAGGTTTAAATCTTTTGTTTAGCAGTGAGTGGGCAGGGGAGACGTAAGCTGCGTCAGAATTGTAACTTCGTTTAGAGTATTAGGTATAACAAGTGCTTGTTGTATGAACTTGTTTAATTAAAACAAACGTAATTTGTGATATCATTTTAATAATTTTTACAATTTTTTTTATAATGAATAATAACTATTTACAATTTTTAAATGTGGATATGTTAAAATCAAAACCACGCTTTAGCCATATCGTTTGTACTCATATAAAAAAAATGCTTTATCATACATTAATTTCAATAGAAATTTGCGAGGATCCGGAGTTCCCAAGGCCGTACATGATGAAGCGGCCTGACCCTCACGAGAGCTTCTACGCCGCTACGGACATCATTCATCATGTAAGTTTTAAATTAAGTTTACACATTATTTCATAAATATCTACCTTTGTTATTAGCACTTTTATATATAACTTACTAATTAGAAAAAAAAGGAAATAGCAAGTCTTCAAAGCATAAGCACAACACAGGTAATCAAGGCACATAGGATATGTATGTACGAGTAATACGCATGTGTGCAATATGCACACACGCAGTTATTATATACATATTCATAAACTGATTGAAATCTGATAATATCATGTACACAAATATCTATATCAATCCCGTTAATTTAGCACCGCGGTTAATACAACAACTATTCTAAATCTAAACCAATTTGATTGCCAATTTAGAAACTAATCATAATCTCTGTCACTAATGTAAATTTCAGAATTCATTTTGTATGGACAGTTTGTTGCACGTTCGCGTACGACTATTAAAAAAGAAATATAAGATACTATGACACGCTTTAAAAATCTTTTTAAGTATAATAAAAAAAATAGATTATAATTAAATTATTGGTAGCATTGGTTCATGATCGATAATGATTAGACTTGGTATAATATATAGTTTTAAAAATAAGAAAAATACGTACAAGCTTTTCTACACCAAGTGATAAAAGTACTATAGAAAATGTTCAGAGTTATATAAATTGTATGAGCCTAAACTACATAAGTAACCTCTGAAAAGTACCCACATACTGGTCCTGGCTCCATCATCACACCAGCTCATTGATACGATGATATTGTATTGTCACCTAAGCTACGTATAACTGTTATGTTTCGTGACGATACAATTGTTACAGGTGCTTCAAATACAGGTTTTTAGAAATATTACATAGTTTCATTAATTCAGGGGCTACAGTATCACAGACAAACACGCAGACACGTCAAATTTAAAACACCTCTCCATTTATGTTGTCTTGTACACTATTTCTCAATTAAGATTATAAAATCATTTCTCCGTATATCGATCGAACCCACGACGATAGCATTTAATCTAGCTTATGCCAATGCGCCGCGTTGTCATTAAATTTTGTTCCCAATTTTCCGCCGAATTCTAAAGGCGTTGTGTGTTGAGGTGCAGAACTTAACGCCGCATTTCGCCTCGACACGAGAGCGAAATGAAAACACTAAATATTTTCATTTAATCGAATGGAAACCGAACCCAACCCACAACCGGTACCCCTGCGCCACGACTGGCCTCGATTTTGTATACATATATTTTTATATACGATTTTGAATATTTTTTTATATTATTTAGTATATATAAATAATATCATCTAGAGTTGAATCGGCACGTAAAGTATTATATTAAAATATAGAGAGGTGGTGGTGATTTCCCGCAGGAGTCTCGCGCCGTGCCCGTGTGCCCACTGCGCTCCAAACACGCCAATTGATCGTTAATTTATAATGAGAGCCATTGTTCGCCGCATTACACATAATTGGATTTTTGCGAAGATTTTTAGTAGCCAAGTTGTATTGTGAGGGATGTAACACAAAGTATTGTAATGTATTTAATATTGCGGAAAGATATAGGGCATTGGTTTTTTTTTATTTATTTTTTTATTAAAATTTGGTTACATCTATATAATATAAAGATAGCAAGTTTTAAAAATATGATTATCGCGTGAATATAAAACTATACGAAAAATTGTATAGAATATAATGAGGAAATAATAATATTCAATAGTACATTAGAGCTGATAATATAAAACGAGGCGTTGAGCACGAGAAAGTGAAAAAAAACATTCTCCTAAATGAAAATCGAATCCATAACCTTCACACTTACAATTTCTGCGCCAAAACGGCCCGATTTTAATTAATTGCTAAAATGACGAATTGACTGATTCACGCCAATAACATCTACAATATATTTGTTTTCTGGATATTGTTTACAAACATCATATTCAATACAAACAGGACGCAAAGATTTACATAAATTAAGAAATAGAAGCTTGTCCACTTCTCTTTCTCCTCTAAATTAAAAAAAAATATAACTACAGAGATATCTAATTAAATAAAACGTAGTTTCCCAACCCGAATAACCCTCGAGGCTAAATCTACCGAATTACAGACAAACCCTTTCATTGTTTCGTAACCGACACGCTATCGTCAAATGGTGAAGTCCTAATTGAATTGTCTGAAAACATATTCAGTTTGTTACAAAACGCCTAATCGAACTATATTGACTATTATTAGATTAGTAGGCCATAATACTACTACTACTACTACCACTACTACTACTACTACCACTACTACTACCACTACTACTACTACTACTACTAGTACAAATTGCTTCGTAACAAACTAAACAATTAAAAATTATGTTTTAAATTAGTAATCCGTAGTTATAATAAAAAATCATATAAAATACCCCTTTAATTGACGCAAATCCACAATTTAATGAAAAAATAATTTACCATATACAAAATAACGTTGAAAAATTTGCATTTTTATTGCTTTTCCGATATAATCAATTCATGGTTGCCCTTGCTGGTGGCTGGGCATATCACGTATATGCATACATACATACATACTTTCATATAGCCTGGGTTAAACATACTTTAGATACATATAATTATTCAAACGATTTTGATGTCCAGATGCATTGCTTGGTCAAGTGTTCAAACTTTATTAAAGTCTCGCGTTTGAAATTTACATTGACAAAGTAACCGCCGATGTTTTAATACAAGCTTAATTAATTATATTCAAAGTGTAATTTTATGCTCAAACAGCATGTACGTGTATTTACTTACGAAATTCTCTAGCGCTGTGAGGTTGTTGGTTTTCAATAGAGCTATATTGAGGCCAGTCATGGCGCAGTGGCCCAAAGTGTGACTGTAAATACAAAAGGTTGTGGATTTGATTACCGCTCGAGGAAATGAAATATTTAATATTTTCATTTCTTCGCTCTGGTGTTGAGGCAAAGCGCGGCATTGAGTTCCACTACTCAACACGAAATGCCTCCACAAAACGTACGGGATACAGCGTGTCGATACAAAAAATAGGACTTACAATTAAAATTATGTAACAATAGAAAATTGAAGAAATTCTAGACTAAATTCAAATTAATTCAAGGTAATTTGTATTATAATGAATGTACAGATCTCATTGTCCAATGTTCACTATTGTAGGGGAAGTCTGTATCCCGAGGGCATTCGTACAGGTGCAGACTAATTACGTATACACCTACCGTGTAAATCCAGTATAATAATTGGGGTCATTGTAGATATAAAATAGAGCTATAATATGAGATCATCCAATATAGAGACACACTTGTAAGAGTTCTGATTGAATGGATAGGTTAATAACAATAAAATAAAAGCATCGTTTAAAGTATACATTGTTCGAAAGTAAATAAATATATAAATTTTATTTAAATAAATATATAATTTTGTTTTTTTAGTATAACATAGCGATCTAATTCAATGCAGCCAGTGGTGCTCCATACTCTATTTTTCACATTTGAGTCTCATTTGGTAATAATATTGGAAATCCGAATTGAACGTTTATTAAACCCGTCCCGCTTTAATAAACGTTCAATGTCGGATTAGAACCCATAAGTCAGTCACGTTATAATTACGCTCTTTTTTAATTTTTGAAATCTTATAACCAACTATATTATACATTATTTATAAATTTAACATAAACTTACTGTCTGTAAGGGGCCAGTCGTAGCGGAGGGATACAAGTGTGTGACTGTAAACGCGACTGGTTGTGGGTTCGATCGTTGAAATCAATTATTTATTTAAATTTATATTTTTATTTCCTTGCTCTGGTGTCGAGGCAAAGCGCGGCGTTGAGTTCTGCCACTCAACACGCAATGCCTCCAGACTTGGGCGAAAAGTGGGGAACAGAGTGTCTCAACATTAGATTCCCTCTGTCCACTCTGATATGTGCAGGATACAGCGTGAAACTGATTGATAGATTGATTGATTGATAACCTTACTGTGAATTCAATCTAAGCTTACAGTCTGATTTAATGATTACCAGTTATCATTGATCGGTTTAAATCAACAAGACACACGTCGTCGTATGTACTATTGTTTATAATTTACGAACGTAATTTAATTATCTTTAAACAATACTACAACATTATTACAACTTTTTATATGATGGTAACAATTATTCCGAAATAGTTGTACACTAAAATTGTAAAGACTCTAAGTATGTAGTTTACAAATTCATAATTTCTCAAAATATTTATATTTTGTTAAATTACAAAATATAAATATTTTGAGAAATTATGAATTTGTAAACTACATACTTAGAGTCTCGCTTTTCCCGTTCCCATAGAATTTGGCAAACCTCTTTTAGTGCTGCTCTACACTCCCTAACTTACCTACATTCTAAATGTCAATTTCTAAGTGCAAAAGCGTGTGATTTTAAATATTTATTTCTTCCCCTTGACCAGGCACTTTATCTCCTATAATTCAAGACAAAATTATGCAGTACGTACTTGATCAAATACTGCCTCCCATCCATCGTCATATAAACAATTCATGGAAACACAGTAAGTCGTGGAGTATGAAGGGTAACAGCAGGCCGTCCATTCTGTTTGTTCATCCCGCAAGGAATATGCCATGGAGATGTATATCGTTTACTTTAGTATACATGGATGCGCTGGTTAAATCTTCAAAGCGACACTTGACACAAAGTGTGACTGTGAGCGCGAAAGGTTCTTGGTTCGATCCCCAGTCGCAGAAATTAATTATTCAATATTTTAATGGCACTTGCTTCCAGAATTCAGCGGAATGTGGGGAACGGAGGGTCTTCACACTAGGTTCCCTCTGCCTATCCTGTTGTGTGCGGGATATAGCATAAAGAAAAAAAGTTCATTATTTCAGAGCAGTTATTAAATAACTAAATATTTTTGAATGTTTTATTTTTCTCATATATATAATAAGCATCATACATTACTATAACATAAGGGAAAAAGATCATTTTATCTTATTTTCCTATTATAGATAGTAATATATATTTTTTTTGCAAATAAAAAAACTACAAGCGATGAGAGTTAAATATAAAAACTAAGCGTGTAGTAGTTATTTATAGAAAGAAGAATAATCCCAATTTAATTAATTAGTTTGTTAGATGCCTGGAACACTTTATATTTGTTTTATAAAATTTAAATATAGCTTTTAAATGCTTTTCCACCTACAATAAGATTAGGATATTATATTATTATTATGCTTTTATTATTATGCTTTTCCACCTACAATAAGATTACGTTATACGTAGAAACGTATAACGTTTTGTATTAGGGATTAAATATATTTATTTATACTTAAATAATATATTTGACGTATACAAAAACTTCATTTAGAAAAAAGGAAATGGTTAAAAAAATAAATTTATTGCCACTGTATTCGGCTTATAGCAGGAAAGATAGAGAAAACGTAATGTTAAAAACACCCCATTTTCGGGACATTGCGTATTAAATTGCGAAACTAAACGCCTCGATTTGTCTTTAAGCCAGAGGCGAGGAAATGAAATTATTCACTAGTTCGAGTTAAGAATCGAACCTACAAACAACCGTCGCGCTTACAATAAGACGTTGTGCCGCTACATCGGGACGGCCTCCACATATTTAATTATATATTATAAAATATGCTAAAATATGTCATATGTATTTGTAAAAGAATTGTAAAAACAAATCATTTATACACAAACTTTTTTGTCTTGCAGATCAAATTTAAATCAAAAATTGTTAAGCGCAAGCATAAAAATGAAGCGTTTCAATTATTCATTTCACAATGAAAGCTATTCATAAAGTTATTTTCTATTCATAATAATAATTATTTATAAAATAATATCTATCTCTCTCATAATAATAACAAATAACAATCCGTCTATTAAATCTAATGACTTACTTTGTACCGTTCGCAATCACGCCGTCAAAGACAATGGGTGGAAGAGTGAAGCATAAATTCTCGTTATTAAGGTTGTCCATCATTAATTATTATATTAATTTGTGTTTTAAACGATTTAATTTGAGGTAATTATTAATATATAATAATAGTATAGCTACAAATGTATAAGAAATAACTGAATAGCCAGTTTCTTATATTCTCTCTCTCTTCCCAAATCGTTAATGTTATTAACTGGAACGAATTTGAACCTAGAGAAAACGTATGTTATGTAACAAGTGCAACTGCAAAAATAAAGAACTAATAGCAAATATTGTTCTTCTAGTCAATTGCTTTACAATAGTTGTAGAAATTTTATTTGATTTCCATTGAAGTTTAATCGAGTTTGAAATGGAATGTAGGAAGCTTGTGGATGGCAGCCCTAGATGTGATGAAGTCACAATCCCGGGCTAGTTACTCACGCCTCAGTAGAGTCAGAGAGGAAACGCTAGTGCTCTACAACATAGTGCTTATCTATATTATACTATTATTAATAGTAAATTATATTTATTCATTTCAAATAGTAAAATACTTTATTTTTCAGAATTTATTTTGTGTCAGTTATTTAATTAATTAATTGAGGCCGTCGCGACGCCAGAGCAAAAGAGTGTGATTGTAACACAACGGTTGTGGGTTCGATCTCCACAAGAGGAAAAGAAAATTTTTTTTTGATATTTTCATTTCTGTGCTCTGGCATCAAGACAAAAACCTGGCCTTAATTTCCGCCACTCAACACGCAAAATTCGAAAAAATCGGCGCAAAGTGTGAAACAAGTGTCTTAACACTAGCCGCCCCGCCCCGCTGTGTGCGTGAAGCTGATTCAATAGTATTTTATTTATTAATTTAAATTAACTCATAATTAACAACGAGCGCTCACACAATTCATGTATTCACCATTAAGTAATTATACAAAAACGTAACTCAATAACGTTTCCATCTCATATAATTTTCCATAGAAGAAATTCGTCTTATTAAGTTAAACAAATATGGTATGTTGTGAGAGTACAGTATTAATATAATTTGGCTGAAACATTGTGTCTTGCGGCTGCGTGTTGTTCAAGCAAATATAATATACACTAAAGGTACGAGAGAGAAATACGTCGACATACCACATCTTAAACGACGGATATATAAACATGGAGTGGCGTTACGTCAACAATCATAAAATTTATAATTAGTTAAATAAAGCGTAACGATAGCTGTGAATGTGATTAATTATTTAACTATTCTTTTTAATTAAAATTTTTGCTACTTTAAAAGATATTTATCTATCTGTAATATATCTTTTAAGATTGACCAACATGATTGATTGAATTAACTCTGTTTTTTGCACTTTATTTTTTAAGGTGCTTACTGCTTCATTGAAAAATATATCAAAACCTGGAATAAAAATGTATAAAGCCGGCTCGTTGTGCCTAAATTACACCAATATAAAGTGATTAAAATAAACAAACAAAATAAATAAACACTAATTACTTATACACTAAAAATACAACTAACAATTCATTAAGATTATAACAAATTCTGTAGGTTTTGTAGATTAACTCACCAATTTCTATTTAAACTGTATATAATATAAATAATAAAAACAAAAAAATGGCGTGTCCTGTGGAGGATCATTAATGTGACGATACCCTATCGTCATATTAATATCCCTCCTCCTCCTCCTCCACGGTAACAGCACTTCAGGATCGAGCAATCCAACTGAACAAGACTAATTCTAAGCAATGTGCTCACATTAGTTAGGTCCATGGAGTTTGCTCAATTTGCTTGTTAACTGCTGAGATGTACATAAACTAAACAAGATCAAATACTCTCCAGTCTCTGGTACATCTTGAATTATCTTAAGCTTTGCTAAAGTAATACTGGCAAGATTCACTTCTGTTAGGTGTCAGCCAAATAATTGATGTATTTAGGTTATTTTTGAAATTTCACGCATGTATGCCGAGGGAGCCTTGTGTTAAGTCACTACGCTCCCTACATTTGGAAGATCACGAATTCTGGAAGCATTTTAGCATTTTGCTTTTTTTGCTTTGCCTCGACATCAGAGCGAAGGAATGAAAATATTAAATATTTCATTTCCTCGAGTGGTAATCGGATCCATAACATGTCGAGCATAGAGCTGGGGCTCTATGCTCGACATCACGATTGACCTGATATTTTGAGCATGAAGAGAAACAGGTACATCCTCGTATATGCAATGTGCATGTGGTGGAAATAAACAACTAAACGATAACAGCGCCATGTTGTCAGGCACAATAAAAATAGGGAAAAACGTGTATACGATATGGCATCTAAAACAAGACTTATGACGTAACAGAAAGTATGACAGGAAAATAGCGGCGGATGTGGCCATATTTTTCAATTTAAACCATAGATATGATAATCGAAGTGGATTATTGTATTTTGTTTTCCATTTAACATTTTATTTTCTTAAAATGAAGATATGGAAAAATCTGTTAGAAGATTAATTTAATGACTAAATGAATATTATTTTTTTAATAATTCTTAAGAAGTTTCAGCTACACTCTGTATCCCGCAATTAGCAAGATTGCCAGCTGTGCTGGTGGACTTTCCGCCGGTTGAGACATGACATGTTGAGGTGGCGGAAACCAACGTCGCGCTTTGCCTTGTTACAAGAGCAAAGACATGAAAATATTAATATTTATTTTCCGCTAGTAGGAATCGAACCCACAACCAGCTTCACGATCATTAAAATTTAATATGATCTGTTGCATACATTTCCTCTTTTCTTATAAAAATTATGACAGAAAGAAAAAAAGTAATTTTTGTGAAGTCATCTCTAATAATTTAATAATTATTATATTTTACTGACTATAAATTACTAATTTATTAACGATATAATTAGAGAAATTAAATTACACTATTTTTGCGTTAATAACTTTTTAATTAAAACATTGCCAAAGATAAATTAAAATTAATATCACAAGCGCCCATTAAAAGTACACAAAAATAAATTAAAATTTATAAATTTATTCTTTTATGCGGACCGTACCCAAATATAATATTATTCGTTTAGTCTGAAACAATATCTCTGTCTACCTGAAGGTTGCATTTATTTTAATATCGGGTAACGACCGCGATAAATTTTAAACCACCCCGACGATACATGAACTGTATATTATAAAATGTTTATTAAGCTAGAAAATGTTTCGACTTTGGAGTGCTTTAACCTTCTCTTTCATTAAATTTTAACGAACCCGAGCTTATAATTTGGAACATAGTTTTAATACAATTATTTTTTTTATAATTACCAAATTTTTTTACAAGTCTTTCCAAAAAAAAAGAAATAACATGAATTTACATACCCTTGTCATATAAAGGATATATTTCAAATTTATCCTTTAAATCTCATCTAGTCCAAAGCCTGCAACTAGCGAAAATTAAAAATCCGTATATAAACAAAATATAGTAGTGTGCCGTTATAGATATATTACAAAATTGTCTTTATTATTCTAGTTCACTCGTGAACGTTGTTAGGTCACACACACTCCATACAGAAAAATCCAGGTATGGCGGCATATCAAATAAAAGGCGGAATGCCCGTTTGTAAAATGTGTATACTGCATTTTTTGTTTCTCTTTTTGCTTCAATTCAAAAATACCAGACCGACTATGTGTAAATTTTACATGAATCTATTGTACCACATAAGAACAAAGGAAGGAAGCATGCTGTTGTAATTAAACCGGATATATCGTTTTTATTAGCAACTTGGCAAGTTGGTGTTGATTATGTATTTATAATTTTAATAGTACTTAACCACAGGGGCACAAGGGTGTGACTGTAAATGCAACTGGTTGTGGATTCGATCCCCAATTGAGAAAATTAAATATTTATTTAAATTTATATTTCCATTTCTTCGCTCTAATATCAAATCAGTCGAAACAAATCTCATTCAATACGCAATGCCTTCAGAATTCGACGGAAAGTAGGAAACGGAGTGTCTTAACACTAGGTGCCCTCTGCCTACCCTGTTGTGCGAAAGACTCAGTGTGAAGCTGCTTCTGATTCCGCAAAAATTCTATAAAACACAATAAAAATTTTGTAAAACATAAATTATATATTGCTCTACAAATCTCTATCTATCATTGAGAGAATTCAAGTATTACTTGGCTGCTTGAGATACTACATTTTATAATCATATAATCTCAAAATGTTTGTATCATCATACAAATATTAATGTACAAACAGTATCAAACAACACAATAATGAAACTGAAGATTTGATCAATTCAATATAACTGTGGCATAAAATAGCTCTTTTAGAAAGTAGTAATTTTCTAGAACACCAACACAACTGTCGTGTTTCAAGTCACAGTACTTGTGCCACTGCGCCATGACGGCCCCACACATTTAGCTAGACGGTAAGTACGCTTACACGGGAGGTGCAATATTTCCGCATATCTCGATATTAAATCTTCAAATCTCGGTGTTTTTTATCATCTACAAATTGAAAGCTAATGATTCAACCAATTCAGTAAAACAGTTGTATGAAATAACTTATATAGAAATTTGTGAATATATAGAACTAAGTATTTTAATTCATATAACTTTTTTTATTTGTAAGCCGATTGTAATAAAACCATATTCATATATTAACGGAAGCTTGCTAAAATTCAATCGTGAAAACCGCATTTTAATCATTTAAGCCGATTCTGAGATTAGCGATACCAAACGCACCGAGAAACAGACATACAAAAACAATTATTGTTTTGGGTTCTATTACATTAATTGGGGTCCCCAAAAACATTTTTTCTTATATATTTTCCAAGTACAGACATCGCCCCGTTACAATTTTATTATAAATATAAATATAGATTAATACAACTACCGCCAACGATTTCTTGATTGCCTCGCGTACTGCCCTGGCTTCTTGCAGATTCCATCTTGCCATCTGGTGTAGTGGAATGAGACATAAAAGTTTTTATGATTGAATCTAGGTAGTAGAAATTTTCAACAGTGTTCTCTTAAATTTGAATGTTTTTGTATTGACGCTATTGAACCTTCAACCAGATATCATTCTACAAATATATCTGTTCTCCTTAGCGAGGATGTGGGGCTTATCAAACTTGATGTAGTGGTTCAGTTTATCCGCTGTATGCTCTCATACAACTTACTTCGATACATGCCCATTCTTGGCATTGGAGATTGTGTTCCTTCACCCTAAAACCGATGCTTCCCTTTGTTTGTCCAATGTAAGATCATAGGTAGATTAATCCGGGTAAAGGGTTTCATTCCAAATTTGTAATAATCGCAAAAATCAAAGTTCTTACTGTCAAAATAAATATAAATACATTTTAAGCGAAGGACTTAGAATATAATTAATTTAATTTACATTATTTCTAAACCACGATATGAAAATATTAAACATTAAAGTTATGCTTATAATTTAAATAAATATAATAAATATATCAGATTATGGAGAAATTGAACGTAAAATTATATCTTTATTTTTTATATTTTATATGTCAAGAGATTAATTAAATAATTTAGTTAAAATTCTTACTATAAATATAAGCTTTAGTAATTAGGTCATGATAAAAGATTTAAATGTTAATTCGTAAGGTTAAGTTAGACCGAAATCGGGTTATACAGAATAATTTGTGTCCAAAGAGAAAATAAAACAAGAGGCATCATTATGAACTTACACCACTAAATTTAAAAAAAAAATTTTTTATCACTCATAAAAACCAAAAAAAAAACAATATTTGATATAAAACTTACAACTTTGTGTGTAAATACACACAAAATAGACAGCTTTATCGCACTGAGTTTTTACGGAGGCCAGTAATATAACTATGTAAGATTCTAACATTTTCCGACGTAACTATTTTGAAGAAAAAACGGTTCTCTATTCAGTTCGGAACAAGTGATAAATTTATTCGAGTTGACTTTCAACATACAAAAACGTTAAATAGCAACTGTAAGAAGTTCGTAACTCCATGACTTCGAGCAGCAGGTGTTGAGCCCACCCCCCATTCCTCATAGTGGATCCACGATACGGCTCGTATTTTATAATGACAGTGGGAGTTTGCACAAGCGACGTATGCTCGCTGCCCACTCAAGGATTATATTTAGGGTTGTGCCTTTGTTAAACGTTCTCGGCGTCTTCTCTTTGTTGAATATTTTAAACGTTTCTTTTACAATCTCACATATTGTTTCTTGTCTTTGGTATTTTATCTACGTTTGAATATAAAATATAGTTGTTATTTATTGTCTATTATCATGATTTTTTAGGTATGTGTAGAAGAATTTTATATTTTATTTTTATTATTATATTTTATTCATATTTCAATCTTTGGGTACAATAATTATTATAATACATATCGTTGGCTTAGAGCGTAAACCTCCAATTTATCAGAAGAGATAAAAGCTCTCTTTCAAAGTCTATGAGTATACGTGCGTAATATTATCAGAAGGTTTTTACAATTTAGAAAATTTGTTTGTATTCTTTACCATATGAAATGAAAAAAGTGCATAACCAAAACAAAACTAAAAACGGATTTCGCACGTTTACGCATAAGCCGACGATATTGTATACAGACAAAAGAGCTGTATTTATAACAAATTAACAATTTTACAAAATTTTTAGTACTTCTCAATTCACATACAACTTTGATTTTCGATATTTAATTCCCTTCAGTACCACTAAGTCTACGTTCCAGTGAATAGCCATCGATGACAAAAGGTTAGCCTTCGGATTACCACCCACAGCTTGCATGTCTCAAATAACCAAATGAGAGTGCAATCAGATTCATATTGTTTCGGACAATAGACCATTGCACCTGACATGACACAATACGTCGGATGTCACCCACAAATTTTATTATATGAAATGACGTGACGGCGTCACGCTCATATCTCTCTTGGTATGAAATTTCGTGGTAATGTAACTATTACTGCTCGTAATGTTATCTATATATTTCTATTTCTAAATCGTTCAAGTTGATGTAGTAATTAAAACTTTAACTTAAATAATATAATATATAATCGAAATATGAAACGACATATATCTATAAGTTTTTACTAGAATTCAAACTTTTACTTAACAACTTCCCATTTTTCACTTCAAATCCTTTCAAGTTAGAAGAATTAAAATAAACGTTTTAATTTAACTTATTTCCTACTAAATTACTAAGTGTAAGTTATTTTAAAGATTTTTTTTTATATAAAAGTATAAATTTGGATTGAAATACCTATATATTCTTTAAGTTACACTTTACTTTTCATCTCTAAAATTTACTTTTAGTTTTAGCTTAAAATTCCCAGTTTCTGACCAATTTTGAGGCTGCGTAAGGAACTCAACGCTTCCCTTCATCTATCAGGGCGAAGAAATTAAAATAATTTGCTTAAAATCATACTTACCCCGAGTAGGAGTCGAACCCACAATTTAAAATCTGACACTCTCACACTGTGCACACTGTGTTCTGATGTCACTTATAGATATATTAGTGATTTATTAAACTAAATCAGTAGTAAACATTAAATGAAATCAAAAACCAAAATATAGTTCCTTATTAATAGAAACTATGTAATTGGCAATAAATAAATACATTTACTTTTATCTAATGTACCATCTTGTCCCAAATAACATTTACATACTTGATAATGTGTTATGTGTTGCCCATATTTACTATATTGATCAAAATTTCGACTACGTACACATTATTCTCTCAATATTTATAAATCTTACTAGGTGTCTACTGTACCCTGATACTACGGTGACGGAGTATCTGAGTGAATTTGAAATATATTTATTAATAAATTATTTTTATTTTTCCCTCTCCGGCAAGACAAAGCACGCTATTGAGATCCCTCATTCAATATTTAATATCTCGAATGCGGGGTGGAAAGCGGAGGAAAAAGTGTCTTGACTCTACTTGACGGCTGCCTCTACGGCATAAATTATAACATTGAACAAAAGTCACAGATTTTGTATTCGGCAATCGAGTTGGGATACAAATCAGCTTAACGCTATATCCCACACACAGCAAGGTACGCAGAGGGAACCTAATGGAAACATTGCGTGTTGAGTTAACGCCGCGTTTTGCCTCGACACCAGAGCGAGGAAAAGAAAATATAAATTAAAATAAATATTTTCGTCTAGTGGGGATCGAACCCACATCCAATATCATTTACAGTCACACTTTGTACCACGACTGGCCTCGAGTAGGTACGAATATATATTTAAAAAAAATATATAAAAATACATTTTCAAATAAAAATACATTGTATTCTTATATCAAAGTAAATAACACAAAGAAAACATATGCATTCTTCATTCTTTATATTTTTAGTGCAATAAACGTAACTGAGCGTGAGGGGGTAAACGAAGTGTAATAACATTCTTCTCAACTTCTAACAAAGCTAAGCATAGCATTATTAAATAAGAGACGATCGATATAATCTTTATAATACAGGACATCTATACATATAATAAAATTGTAACTGATATATATATATATGTCTGTCTGTGCGCTTGTGCATATTGATCTCAGAAACTGTTAAACTGATTTAAATATAGTTTTTATTATTGAATTTTGGTAAACTTCTCTTAACATTTTGTGTTTATTTTATTTATTAATATTTTATTCGACAAAATTGCCACAATATAATTCTTATTGAATTGGACTTAGAACATGTAACTTACTGCCTGTGGACACAAATAATAAAATTGGGTCATAAGTGAGAAAAATAAAGAAAAAAATCCGAAACAGAAAAAAAATAGGTAACAACAAAATTATATTTGTAGTACTTTTCATACAAAACGAGTGCATACAACCGCGAATTTAAATTTATCAACATTCATTAATTATGTACTCATTGAACGAGAACCCTCGTTGGGCGTCACCGACTCGCACGTAACCGGTTTTTCTTAAACCGCCCGTTTCATCGCCATGAACGACCTTGATCCGTTTCAGAATAGGCAAACGAGAGCGCGGCAATAGTATGCGGCTAGTATTGCGCAACTAAGATAATTAGTGCATTTTGCTGGAGAACACCTGGGGTCGGTGTGGCTTAATTTTTAATTACGCTGTAGTGGAGTGCGCGGCTCGTGCGCTGTGCATGTGTGGTCTCCGCTCGACTTAGCGGTCAACATTAAATATGTAGAGCCAAGTTAATGTTTGTATTATTTTATTCATATAGAGCTTCCAGCGTAATGTAACGTATAATATGTTATAAACTCATATGTTAGATTAATGTGGAGAACGTTCATAATCACTTTCTTCATATGTATGTATATAATGTTGTATTTTTAGTATCTGCAAATAATATTTTATGAAAATTTACACAAAAAAAAAAATAGCTGAGAAATATCCCATTTACTTATGAGAATAGAATATTTGAAAGGAAACATTGGCCTTTAGAAAGCTTTAATACATCAACTTGGTAAAGCCACCGCACTGTAGCATATCGTACGTAGCAATACCTTATACAGCCGTCTCTTTCGCGCCGTACATAAAATATTCACGAGGGCGAAGGCGGAGATATTATTATAAACTATTTTATGGCAACTTTTCTCGCTGTTCCTCAGGGGAAGCACTTATGTGAATTACCGGAAAGCTTATGTTTTCTTATTTCTGTTTTTAGTTGAAGAAATACACTTGTGTGTTATAATAATTATAAAATTGCTGTGTTTTTGTGTGTACATTATAAGGCTATCAACAGAATAATGTTGAATTAAAAATAATTTTTAAAAATCAGCTTCACGCTGTATACCGCACACAGCGGGGTAGGCCGAGGGAACCTCACTAAGACACTCCGTTTCTCACTTTCCACCGATTTTTGGGGCATTGCGTATTGAGTGGCGGAACTCAACGCCGGGCTTTCGTCTTGGTGCCAGAGCGAATAAATAAAAATATTAATAAATAACAATTCGAAGTAATGCCTAGAGTGTGGATCGAACACACAACCGTCGCGTTACAATCACACCGTGTGCCCCTACTAAAGACTAAACAATCCAAAATAATATTTTTAACAAAACTAATACAAAAAGGAAAATCGAATGTCGTTATTTATTCCTTAGTCTATCGCATAATTCCTTTAAAAACAAAGGAATAACTGTCTTGTAACCCACAGCTTCGTTTACCTGCGCTTTGAATTTCTCCTTTACGAACAAACAAAATATTTATAAATTGCGTTTCGTCCAAGTCAAGATATCATTTTCTTGGCAAGGGAATATATAGTACATTTTAAGGTTGCAAAAATGATAGTTTATTCCCTGATTTTAATATAAAATAATGCTAAAAATATATATATTGCGATACCGTTATAACTACATTGGTGTGAGATAATAAAATACAATAAAAGAACATAAAAATATAAAATTTGATTGACATTATCTCTATGAAAGACAACCAATGACTGCGTTGTTCAAATATGTAGGTGATAAAATAAGAAGTTTCAAATGTTTCACCGGCTACCATTTTATAGCTCAAGATGTCTTGTAGGTAACTTAGGTTACTAATTGTCATCAGACTAACTTTATTTTATAGACTATTAACTTCTTTTTGATGCCGTCGTGGATACTCGTACGTGGACACACTCCCGTGACAGTAACAGTCGTAGATTACCACTAGAGAGAATGAATAAGTATTTCTTAATATTTTTTTTTCGCTCTGGTACCAAAGCAAAAGCACGGCATTGAATTCTGCCACTCAACACACAATGCCTCAAAAAAACGGTAGAAACTTGGGAATGCAAACTCTACCCTGCAAGTTGCGGGAAAGCGTGAAACTGAAAAAAAAACTTTATTTCGATTAATATTGTCCATAAATTATATTAGCCAGGAGGCCAGTCGTGGCGCAGCGGCTCGAAGTGTGACTGTCAAACCTGTCTGTCTGGTTGTGGCTTCGATCCCCACTCGAAGAGATGAAATATTTACTTTAATTTATATTTCCATTTCTTCGCTCTGGTGTC
>DWAO01001023.1:0-21053 GCA_018230605.1 Heliconius congener | reverse complement strand
TACCACAATATGGGTATCAAATTCAAGAACTCAATACGAGGATTTCAAAAAGGTATATCATGATTATTATTACCATAATGAATTCTAGCAAAAAAGTGAAATAATACTTCAATCAATAAAATCCTTCCCAGGAATCCCGCATAATTTAAAGAGATTCCGACTGTTAATCCTAAAAAACTATTGGGCTTGTTCATTTTCTTTTAAGTTTTATGCAATCGGGGGTTATTTTTAATATAACACATTTATAATTAAGTTATTAAAAATTACTGAAACAAAAATAAGATATATTTTTGAAGAATAAAATTTTTAAGTATTTCTTACTTTCAAAGATTCGACCCATGAAGCAGTTAGGAATTGTTTTTCAGGGTCAGGTCTTATAGGATCGATGCGTTTTCTGAAGAGTAGTATTACGGCATCCATAATTAACGTAATGAGGTACGGAGGTTTTCCCAATTTTCTCACTGTTGCTATGTCAGCTGCGTTGATAGTCTAATAAAATATAAATAGAAAAAAATAAAGACATCAAGGGTAATGCAAAAAAAATCTTTAATTGACTTTAAAGATATTTTTGGCTTCACGCTTTATGCCACATATAACAGAGTAGGTACAAGTAATGTAATATTTAAAACGCAGAATTTTCGAGACATTGCGTGTAGTGGCGGAACTCAATGTACTTACTTACTTACTAGAGCGAGCGAGTTTACAATTTACATATTTTGAACCGATGCTTGGACACTTAGGGTTGTTCAAAAGATCAGGTTTAAATTTGTAGATATAATCAAATTAAAGTCGTTATATTTTTAAAATAAAATAATAAACGATGATGTATAAAATAAATAAATCATCTAGTTTTCTAAGATTGGTAAATTTTACCTAGCAAATATAATATAAAAAGTACCTGCAGAGCAGCTTCAGCGGCGTCTAAAGCTGGTTTAGCAGCAGCCAGCTTCTCTTCGGCGACAGCAGTCTCAGCTGCAATGACACTCACAAGCTTGACCGCCCTGTCTTTAACTGCCAGCACTTCTGCTTTCACTACCTCTGCGGCGGCCGCTGACTCTGCTACAGCGGCTAATACCTAATTAATATTTATATTTTCTTATTACAGTAATATGTTTGAATAATATCTTTTTATATCGTTTATTTCATAACGGAATCTAGTGTTACGACGCTCCATTCCCGTAAGGTACTTCGTTTTGCACTTACCGCCGAATTCTGGAGTGGAGAGTGGCGGAATTGAACGGCGCGCTTTGCCTCATTGCCAGAGCGAGGATATCAAAATATTAAAATTTTCCCTTCCTAGAATAGGAATCGAACCCACAAACTGTTCCGTTTACACTTGCCTAGTTTCCTTTAAAGTTATGCATAAAAAAATTATTTAATAAATTCATTGAGATAAATTACTTCTTCTGCTTTGGCCGTTGCTTCTTTGATTTCCATTTCCTTAACCTCCAATTCTTTTTTCAGTACGTCGACACTCGCGGCAGCTTCCACAAGCTTATCCAAACCAGTGGTCATTCTAATAATTATGGGAGTAATTGTAATTATGTGTGCAATATTTCACTTAACCTAAAATAATTAATAATAAAACCCCCCCCCCCCCCCCTACCTTTCAAACAAAATTAAACTAAATCAAAATTGGTTTATTCGTTTGGGAGCTACGATGCTACAGACACCTACAGATACATAGTGACACTTCTAATATTCCCCTGTTTTCGACGAGGTTTAAAAATTAAAACAAAAATTCAATAAAATACATGATAAACTAAAATATATGTGTATACCATTATTGAAATAAAATACCAACCTTCTAGCTAACTCTGCAATTTGCACATGCTTTTCCTTATACAAAACCTTATACCCTTCTAAGAAAGATAAATAAGACTTGGGTGTGACGTGGGTCTGCCTCCTGAACCGGTCGTAATACATCGTACAGGTATCCGCTACATTGTCTTGGACCATGCCCATTATTTCTATTAGCTGTTGTTTTATTTCGTTAGAACACACCACCTAGTAAGATTTTACCTTTAGAAACTGACTAAAAGGTAATTTTAATATATTTAAATTATAGAAATATGTCAATTACTATTTTAGAAAATATAAAGACAACTCATTTAATAACAAAGTTCAAAAAATATCGACTAACGTTAAAGTCCCATAGGAAATGATGGGCCACTTCTATCAAGGCCTCTCGCGGCCATTTTTGGAACCAATCCATTGTAGAGCCAGAAATTAGTCCTGGGAATTTTAGTGCTCTACTACGAAATTTCTCGCCGACCTATGGACATGCTACGTTTTAAATTTCGACATTTAAAAGAATAAATAATTAAAAAGTCATTGTGAAGAATTCTGAAAATATTTTACGTTACTTTATTAAATATACGACATAGTTTAATAAATCATCACTTGTTAATTTTTAAATAGGTAACAATTAGTAATCCTTTTTTTTCCATAAAATATTTAATACTTTCCAAAGGCAGTATATTTCAATATTTAATACCGGAGAGAAGCACAGGACGACGTGCAAGTTGGCTCTCGAGCGCATAATGAAATATTCATACAGCACATCTGGTACTGGTATTCTCTTTGGTGCATATTTCTTCATTATCGGCGTTAACTCGTTCAATATTTCATCTATATTTAAGACAGCATAACTATGAGTTTCATATATATTGTTTTTTGACGTTGTTACATTATTAAGGAAAATTACTTACGGAACCAAATATATATATATATATATATATATATATTTGGTTCCGTAAGTAATTTTCCTTAATAGTGTAACAACGTCAAAAAACATTCAACATTAATGGAGAAATATGTAAATATGAAATAACAATCCAAGTATAATATGATTTAAAACGTATTTTAAATAATATTTTTGCCAAAATGATTACCCATTTCATCTTTAGGGAAAAGATTGGCAATTTCACCGGAACTCAAAATATTGTTAAGAAATTCGAGAAACTGCTCGTCTTTGATGTCATTATCAGTGAATATAAATGAAACGCCCTGTCCTTGAAGACCTGCCATTCGGTACAAAATCTTTATGTCGTCCATGAAATTATTCACGTTGTACGCCCTAAAAATATTCCTTGTTGTTTACAAATTGGAAAATATTATTCCTGTATAAATTACGAAATCTGTTTTTCATTTTTATTTTAATATATTAATTGGAAAGTAAAAAACAACAAACCTTGTCAGTGTGATTTGATAGAAAGAAAAATTCGCAATGAAAGTAGCTAATTTCGTTAAGCTTTGTTTACCAGATCCACCCACTCCCACTAACAGGGCATTCCCACTGAAATGTGTTAATAAAAATATTATATTTTTATTCAAGAAATTTACTTTTTAAGATATATATAAAATATCAATATACAGGATGATTAGTATTTTGAACATCTACCCAGAAAAAACTGATACGGATGATTGAAAGATCTCCCTCTGACCGTCTTGGTATTTTTAATTTATCTGATGTAAGCTCAATTTAATAATACAACATGAAGCCTAGTAAAGTAAGTATGTTGAAGTTGTGACAAAATTTTACCGTTTACCAACTTTTTCATCCAACAATCAAAATAATACAACACTCAGGCGGCTTCATACTGCATGGTTAAATGGGGCATACATCACATCGGAGATGCTAAATACCAAGATTCGGTAGATAAACATGAACCAATTATCACACTCCGTTCCCCACTGTCAGCCTAATTACAATTATAAGAATAAAAGTAGTATATGGCGCTGTAAAACAACGCCTGACTGTAAATTCGGCGCTATGGTATGGATTTCTCGCGAGGAAAGGACCTATACCACGACTCGCAAAATTAGGTGGAAAGTGAGAAAAACAGTGTTTAGACACTGGTGATCTAGTTTGCATATTTACAAACAACATACAAAATATAGCAGATATACAAACTTTACTTATTTTACAAGACAATCAATTATCTTTATCCTTTTAAGAAATTTACTATAACAATTATTATAATAGACATTTATCATAATAGGTTAAAACAACCAAACAAAAATTATAAAATCTTACATCATTATAACTAAGCACTCAAACATTATATTTAAAAAAAATCTCACCGTGCCGTATTTATAATGCGCGATATAATGAATAAATGGACCATCGCGTCATGGAAGAATACAAGATCTAAATGCGCTCCACGTATTTGCTCATTAAACGTCTCCTGGAACTGACCCAGTTTCATCAAAACGAATTCCCATCTGAAATACATTTACAATCCTTCATTCTCTTTTGAATTGTTTTTTTAATAAGCTTTAAATAATTTTACTCAAAATTTTAAATATAAGAATTCTTTATATTAAAACACCGACTAATTAAAACAATTTTTACCAAATTCGCAATGTAGTCTGAAATGAAAAAAAAATTAATTTCTATGTAAAATGTTACCTATATTGATCGTAATTTACAACTACAATAAATTAGCTTAAATAACTAATAACTGTTATGTAAGGATACCAGTATAATTGCGGAACTCCATAACTGTATTACTCACTAGCACTACTTACATACAAAGTCGAACTTTAACACCAAATTTATTATATAAGATAAACGGGAACTAACGATGGCAATTCTTCATATATCTTAGGTGCGTCAGTACTAAAATCTTCATCCTCGTCACCAGTCGGATCGACCGGCTCTCTAAGAAAGTTAACGAAGAAAGTCTCTTCTTCAGGAAACTCGCTAACCACATCGCTTAATTCTTGTGTTGCAGTCTTCCAAAAGTTTGCTACAAACCAATCTTTGTCTTCGAACGTTGTAAATCTAATGAAACGAATTTATCTTTATTACTACTAATCTCAAATATTCCATCGTAATGTCAACGTGACCAACTAAAAAGAGGGGCCCAAACCCTAATATTATAATAACTATAGTAACATATAGTGTTACTATGTTCATTATTTTTAATCAAAGGTTACAGGTGAGACTACATGTAACTATAACATTCATTCATATTCACGGAATTAATAACCATCTTCTATAATTACTACGATTTAATGTTAATTTAAAAACAACATTATTAGCAACAGCACATTATTAGATCATTCATAATATACCTATCTGAAATCACTCGCAAACATTCATGGAACCACAACTTGAGAGCAGTTTTGATAGATTGCAATTCTTCTTTTTTAATTGTAAGTATGCCCTCCCATATTCTGGATAAATCTCGAAGATTAAAAACGTAGTGGAATTTTGCTGGTGTCGGTAACATTTTTATCTGTTAAACAATGAGTTATATAATTATGAAAGTTATTATAGTGAGCATTATAATAAAGTAGATTTACATTTTTTAACGCATATCAATGTAAGCAGAAGCAACCTAGGTTTAAGATTTTCCGTTACCGAAAATAAAAAATATATTTCAAATAATAATTCCCCCAAGTAATACTTGTAAATTATACATAATATTATATCACAAAAAAAATAATATTATTTTATTACAATTTCATGTTAATATCAATCACGTTCTAATCGCAAATTACATAAAAGCTTATCGTTTTTTATTTTTAATACAATAATATACCTTAGTTTGTTGCCATATTACACGCGTGACTGAAACTAGTCGCGGCATGAAGTCCACTATTTTCTTATCAAACCGTGTCTTGCAGAAATAGCCAGCGCTTATAGTTTCTAAGATATAATTGAAATTATTTATAAACTCTATTTATATCTCTATTATCAAGATATAACAATTAAATATAAGCTTACCAAAGATTTTATCCATAGAAACAATACTAGGTAGAGTGCAATTAAAAATATTAAACTGTCGTTTTAGTCGAGGCGGAATATCATTTCGCCCACCACCTGAAATATTTTATCATTTGAACACAGAACTTTGTTAATGCTATCCGAGATAACCGTATCGCAGTGGTAGGCATCTGGCTGTAAACACAATAATTGTGCATATGCGTTCGGACCCCACTCAGGGGAATAATTTAAATTATATTCTTTTCCCCGCTTTAGTGGACAAAGTGCATCTTTGAATCAGCTACTCAACATAGAAGATAGTGATTTTAAAATTCAGTGGAATGCGGGACTGATTTACGGATTGAACATGAGACACACACACAAAAGAAACATTTTCTACCAGTTTTACATTTTCAATTACAATAATTGTATTAAGCCTAAAGCAATTGGATAGACTTTTATTTAATACTGTCGAAAAAAACAAGAGTTCAAATGGTCAGACGTAAATGATTATAATTAAAATATTAGATAAAAAAGTTTCCTAGATTGAATCTCAACTTTTTGTTACTGTTTGTTTGTATTAATAAAAAAAAAGTGTATTAGTGGCGAATTTTAGCATCCTGCCATAAATGCTTTAGCAACTTTTAAAAAGCTCTACACATAACTAACCAGGGTGTATCATTGCACCGAACATTTGTATATCCGCAATTACGAAGAAATCCCCCGGTTTGTCGAGAGAATAAAAGCCTCCACACTCCATCATTTGCCGAACTATTTCGTTCGTAACCTAAAAAATAAATGTACACTCCATTTTAAAACGAGTTAAAACAAAGGAAAAATATATGAATATGAATACTACAGGCATATGAACGGATGTATGTAATTTAGATGCTTTTTTATATAAGAGATACTTTTAAAATATAATTTTTAGACTTCTATATAATTAAAATATGATTGCACTTGCGAAGAAAAAAGACTACTACTATTATATTTAATATGTTACGGAATTTCTGTAAAATATCTTATCTTTTATATTAATTGCGAATGCATTAAATTTGGACCTTGATAAAGTAACACTTTTTCAAACAATATTTTTAAATAAAGGTGTAGAAGTATACAGGTACATCCTGTAACTATAAAAATATTTTTCTAGACTAAGTGCCTAATATTGCGAAATACATAATGATTAGTCTCTGTACCTGATCTCCCCATTCGTTAACAACAGGCATATTAATATCATCCACGAAAACTGTCATTGCTCTACCACTTGGAGGACCATAAGTCATTCCCACACGTTTCTCCACATACGACTCTATTATTCTCTATTTAAATAGAACGGAAATATTGTTTTAAAGAAGACAAATTTAACACGATAAGCAAACACCTAAACTATCTTTTATATGAGATAATTAGTACATCGACAACGAAAGTAATACTGGTAGAGAAGGTAATTTCCAACTATTTTTACCCCATAAAATATGGTTAGTATTTCGTCTTTTAGAGATGACAGCCTATTTTTTCTTTACAAAAAGCAAGAGGTTTTTTTTAATAAATTTTGTGTTACCAGAACTAGGACTGAATTGAATACAAAATTGATAATATGTCATTGAATCAACAAACAAAATGAGGACGTGAAGTTCAAATAATACAATCATTACTTATTTAATTTATTTATTTTACTTTACTTACTTGGAACATGTTAGGAGTAGTAGCAGAAGAGAAATTTATCATTTTAAATAATTTTACTTCGTTGTCGTATTTGGCCATATAGCTTTTCAGCATCACAGTCTTAGCCGTTCCTTGTTCACCAATTAACAGAACTGCTTTATTTTGCTTGGCAATTGTGTCGATTAAGAACGATATGCACACGTTATCTATATTAGGTACCAGTATAGATGCATATTCGGGTATACTGTCGGGAGGATATATGTAATCTTCCACGATCTCGGACCTTCAATTTCCAAATGCAATAATCTCATTAGATCACAATAGCATCTTTTCGGATGAAAAGTTTTTATGTTATTACATTAAAAGTAATTAGAAAAAGTTAAGATATTTTTCTTGATTAAAATAAAAAATAAAAATGTAACTATTTCTGCTAAATATAACTACAAAAAATTAAATTTTGCAAGTACTTCTGAATCGCCAAAAGATCATAAAGTACCTACCGTTGGCTCGAAGTGCAACGCTTCGGCTAACAGAAGCCAACAAGAAATCCATCAATACAAAAATTACATTTTACTTATGTACTTATGACTGTTTGCTAAAATTACCAATGCTGCCATACGCCGTACTCATTGACCATATACTCGAAGGGCATGACCCACTCCTTGGAGCGCGCGCCCGGCCAGTCCATGCGCACGGGCAGCTTGGTCATGAACTCCGCCATGCGCAGACGCCCGTCCAGCTCCAGCACGGTGCCGAGCGACCACATCATCGCGAACACGAACAGGCGCTCTAGGTGACGGTCTGTGTGTAATCCTGCAGATACGAAATAGGTGAAGACAATTAGGACGGATTTACACTATAGTGCTAGTTGCGATCCGATCTCTTATACGAAAAACAATTAGAACATTCATACTACTATACACATAATGACATATATTATATTTTTAATAGAAATTCATACTTAAAAACAAGGGAGTAAATAAAAAGAACAAGTGACAAACTGTGGTATATGTGGTTAGTAACTACATCTTTTTTTTAATTTTATAGGTACATATATAGGTAATAATCATTTTAATTACTTACTTCCTCCCGGTATTTCAATTTCTAACAGGCCCATTAAAACATCAATACATTGCCTGGAATATAAGAGATTAATGATTGTTATTTCATATATATAAATCAATTTATTAAAAAAAACATTGTATTCTCACACCTTATGTAAATAGCTTCTAAAAGCTTCATTTTAGCAGGAAGTTTTTGTTGGACATAGGAATGAACATCATCGTAGACTTTATTGAACGCTAATCTAAAAACATCAGCTTCTTTTTGTGGTCTCGTTTTGAGCCATCCCTTTGAAAAATTAAATCACTAATTAATATGATCAAATTGAACAAGTTAAATAATAATTACATTAAATTGTCCAAAATGTATTTCTTGTTTTTTTACTAAATGCATTTATTTGTAATGTTAATAAAATGAGTTTAAAACTTGAATTGTTAGAACGTTTTACAAGGATAAGATAAGTAAGCTGACCTCTAATATGGGTTGCCATTTCAAAACCGATGAAGATAAAAACACCATGCCCATGCGACTGACGGTCGCCGGCGACGCGTTGTCGACGTTGTCCGGTTCAAACACGAGCTTACTGTTCTGCGCCATCGATATACGATCTCCATTTGCGAGGGTTAGAGTTTTATTATCATCTAGCACTGAATTTAGATTTTCAATCCAAACAGCGTCTACCGGGCCATCTGTTTATAATGTAGGATATGAATATGCGCAATTTAACAATAAATATCTTTATCTTATCTTGGTATATCTAGTTATTTAATAATATTAGTTTATTATAAACTATTGTAAATGAAATCGTATTAAATTATGACAAAAAAAAAAACTTAAAACAACTCAATATACCCAACTTGTCTGAATAAAGTGCTATACAGCTACATAAGTTCTCATGTATATACATCTTCTCATGGGACTTCATTAAATGACCAAAATCTTTGTTATATATTATTAGAATAATATTTTAAAAAAATTACCTAAAACAATCCACGTGGTATCAGATTTTTTGACTTTCAAAGCTCTTCGCCACAATGTGGAGAAAATGCCGTCTGTCCAATCATTCGTAGCTACATCTAAGCGGCCGAACATTTGAGGTGCTGTTATTGCCTGAAATATATATGTCCTTATAAAAAATACATTCATATTTATACTTAAAACAATTTACACAACTAGTTAAATAGTATATATTTTTAACTATAAACGAAACTTGGCAAAAAATTATGAAAAAACAATAGTACTAAAAAGTACACCTTTGGATTCATCCTCATCTCCCTATGAGGTTTCCCAACTTGAGTCAAAGCGGCCATCAAGGTGTGTATACACGTAGTCTTCCCGGAGCCCGTAGGTCCCATAGTCATCAAACCATGGCGTACTAACGACGTTTCATATAATTGGATTATCTTTAAATTCCACTCCGGATGATTCACTAAGCCTGATCGCTCTGTTGCTATTGTTATCGCTCTTTGCATGTCTCTGTAAACATTATTACGTTGAGATGAACACTGAGAATATGTTTTATTTTTTTATGTTGAGAAAGTAAACTAAATTTTGTCTTTGGAAAGTCGAGAGTTGAATGAAATTATTAATATTAATTAGAGATTATAATATTAACTGTTCTTACTTTTGCGACGTCTGGCTAAGTTTCATACCAGGGAATAAATCTTCAATTAAAGATATAAATAAGGGTTCATCTTCGTCCACCAGTTTAGATACATTCATTTCCCTAAAACGAATATTTGTATAACATACAGCACATAAGGAAATGTTATAGAAAGAAATTAAACAAAATGAATCAGTTAAATTAGCAATTATTAAAATTTCGTACTTTAATACTCTCATCATGATATTTTCTTCTGTACTTTCAGGATTTGCGCGTTTTTGAGCACCCATTGTTCTTAATACAGATAGAATATTTCGCAGTCCGAAATCATAATGCACCTGTTTCGATAACTGTTCTTCACAAAGTTTATATAGGGTGAAGAATTTTCGTGCTAAAATTGTATATTAAAATTATAAATACCAGCAGTGGTTAAAATTTTCTAAATTATAAAACACAAAAGTAAAATGGGGAACAGAATGCTGAACTTAACACTAGGTTCCCTCTGCTGTGTGTGACGTTGATTTGATTTTTTTTTTATGACACACTATTTTATTATTTTCAGTAATAACAAAACATATATTTATTCTTCCACTTAAAATAAGAATCGAGTATAAAAGATGAAAGAGCTGTCTACACAATTCAAATTGGGTTTAACTTAATGAAAAAATGAAAACAGCAGCATTATAAATTAATATAAGTCATTTAGTTAATAAAAGTTAAGTTATAATAAAATAATACTGGTTGACACGTCTCGTCGAATTGAACACTATCTTGTATTTAGGGCTGGATATCATAGTCACGGAATATGTATAGAAATAAACAATAATATTACCTAATAAAATATTATCTTTAAATCCGCAGCTAGCCAACTTGACCCTTATAATAATTTGTCTATCAGGGACCATCATGGCCACGGAGCGGAACTGTATTTTCAAATTCTCCGGTAACTCTTGACGCCCAGCGTAACCGGGGTTCATTGTGATTATGAAAGCAAACTCTGGATTTAGGCTGACTGTATCACCATCGCTAAAAATAATTATTAGTTTTTTAAAGACTTCTGTAAGAAAAGGAGCTTATCTATTTGACTGTTTTTTTTATGTTTGTTACCTTAGAAGTATTGACTGGGTAAACCGATTTTGGTGTTTCTTTTTTTAATTAGAAAGCAAGTGTTTTCCGTGTGGTTCCAATTGTATTTGGTCCATTTCTGATAATGGTATCCATGAGAAAATCACATAAATCTTAAATTTGCATTAACTATGTGCCCGACAAATAGACGAATAACTCAAATATCCCGCTAACCGATTTCGATTATTCTTTTTTTATTAGAAACGATAGTTTGGTTAGATTCCGATTATGAGATCCGATTGAAATTGAAAAGTTGGATTTTTTTAAATATAATTATCCTTTTTTTATATGTATCTATTCTAATTTTAAGGGATAATATTATAAACTTCGTTCAAGTCACCATTTTAAATAATAATTGAATTATACCTGAATATAAACCACTCCCTCCTTTCGCGTCTGGCTGTGAGACAGATATAAATCTGTTGAGCCGCCACCGACAGTACCGGCAACTCAATGCGGTTGAACTCGTCGAAGCAGCCCCACGTCCCGGACTGCGCCAAGCCTTTGTATATGCGACCTAACCCTGTTACCAATTTGTTGATTTTAACAAATAAGGATTATTTTAACATGTCTATTTAAATGTAAACATTTTTTAATATCCAGTATTCAATTATTGTAGCATACACCCATTTTGGGTTTTTTCTAGTAGCATTACAACCATTAAATATTAAAATATAATAATTAGGGAAAAATAAATGCTTAATCATGTCACCTCTAAAATCCATCTGATCAGAACAATTAAACACGATAACAAGTTTTCCCAAGGTCCGACCCATGTCTTTAGTAGTTTCGGTCTTTCCGGTCCCGGCGGGACCCGCGGGTGCTCCACCCATACTCATTCCTATCGCTTGTGATAGCGTGATATAGCATCTATCCGTCAGTGGAGTGATTACCAAACGCTCTGTTATACCGAGGTATTCGTTCTATTAAATACATGTAAGCAGTTAGTAAACGGCAATTTATGATTTCAATATAATTGAAATAACAAAATATAAAAAAATTGCTCAAACATATTTTGTTCTTTATGAGTGTTGGAATAAATACTTTACTTGATATATAAAATCTACATCAGTTATAGATACAATGCAATCATCACTATCTTCATTATAATAGAAACGGGCTTGTTTTTGCCATTCAAAGTCTGCTGGGGTTTTAATTCTCAATTTTACCAGATCATCAAATATATCCCTAAAATGAATATCATAAAAAATAGCAAAAACAACGACATTATCAATATAAATTATAATAAAATCAAAATATTAATCAGCTTCACACTGTATCCCGCAGGGTAAGCAGAGGGAACCTAGTGTTAAGTTCCTCACTTTCCGAGTTCGAGAGGTCGCCGAGTTCTGGAGGCATTGCGTGGTTATTGGCAGTACTCAACGCCGCGCTTTGCCTCGACACCAGAGCGAAGAAATTAAAATAAAATAAGTAAATATTTTATCTCCTCGAGTGGGTATCGAACCCACAACCAGTCGATTTTATAGTCACACTCTGTGCCCCTACGCCACGCCATAATACAACAATAAACTAAATACCACAATACTTTGATAATTTCTTAACACTTTGTCAATTTACATTTTTGGATATTTATTTTATAATATTTACCTTTGATGTACATGAATAGTGATCATAGTTTCAATTCTAGTTCTATCAAGTGGCGCCAAATCTTTAACTGTTTGATCTATAAGTCCATTTAGTAAATCAAGATTCTTTTGATTCGTGAGTCTCATTATGAATTTATCTACTCGTGCTTTCTTTAAAGCATATTCGGCATCACTAGTCCACAATATTTGCATACCCAAAAGACTTGCCTATTATATATGATTTATAAATAACTATATTATTTTATGGCTCATCAATGATGTTGATATATAAACAGATTTACTAAAATATTTTATTCTAGTTCAACATTAAAGTGATATAAATAAATATAATAAGTCATTCAAACCTGTCCAGGGTAGTTCCAGAAGCCAACTAAGAATTCAAACTCTGGATCTCCGGCCATTGCTTGTGCAATGTTGGCAATTATATTTCGAACTGTATCCTTCATATTGTCCAATAATGTATTAAGCCATATCTGCATTCATCAAAAACATAAAAACACACAAACATGTTTTGTTTTTTCGAAAATGAAAGTATGTGCTTTAAGATTTGATAATAATAAGCTTTCTAAAATCGATACCTCAACTCCGCCGATACAATTCACGGGGTGCTCTAAAGGAATAGTTTCTCCATTATCCGAATTCATATTTATTATTCGATCCTTATCATCAAAATCAACAGTGTATAATGCGTCAAAAATACTAGGCAGATGAGGCTAAAAAAAGGTATATGAATTATAAGATGATTTCTTACAAACATAAGAAATACATATGAACATCATATAAAAAAAATTAAACCACCCACTATAGTTTCTTGTCAAGATAGGTATTAATACATTGTAAGAAAAAATGGAAGTAAACTTTTATACAGCCAACCTGAATAGAATGCGGATTGGACGCTTGACCTAAAATTTCCAAGAGGACAGGATCTGACACAAAGAAGAACCTCGGGAAGATTAATCGCTTTGTCTCCAAATATCCAGTTAAAGATTTCTGGCAAGCTTCTAATTGTTCAATAAGATGAGGCAACAGTTGTTTCAGTGTATCATCAGATACGCATGTTTCCACGCAGTTCACTATATCTCTCGCTCGGTACATAATCTTTACGTAGGTCTTATCGATTGTCTGCAATTATTTCCTTAATTAAATCTATCATGCTAGGACCAGCAACCAGTTACATGGTTCAATCAGCCCTAAACTCTACTTCTTATATATAGTAATGTTATATTGTACGATAAAAGTATTAACTTAAAAATAAAGCGACAAACATATCCCTAGTCTAAAGATACTTTACTTACCTTATGGAGTATGTCTTGCACCTGAGCTTGGGTTGGGGTGTATAGGTAACAATTTACGCATATTAAACTACAGCATATAATACATGCCATGCTGTGTATATCAACTAGATAACTTATTAAAATAATTTAATAAAAACAGTAGTATCTATAAATTATTACACTAGAAATAAATAACAATGAAAATGTTTTCTACCACATATAAAACAAAGTTTGTTATTTGTTTATAAATTATAATAAAAACTTTATTTATTACACGAGACTACTGCATAACCTTCTCCCTACTTAAGCTTTTTCTATCTTTTATATGATGCATATACTCGTTTGTAGGTTAAGTGTAATTTCTACATACTAATGATACTCAACCTACTTTGCAATTTCCTTTATACTTCAGTAATATCCATAACTATGTGAGAAAAAGAAACTTAGGCATGTAAAACTTATAACTATTAAGCGCTACATATATTATCCACATTTTGACAACATTAAAATAGAATATCCAAAATATTTCTAAGAAAGATACCGCAAATCGCTTAGCCTCAGCCGGTAGTTGTTTGGCAATATCGCCACCCACGAACACGGCTTCCAAATACATCCACAAATTTTGCACTTGAAGCCACTTCTCCAATATATCAGTAGTGTTAACCAGCTTATTAATCCACAACAATATATCTCGTTTAAATGGAGCATTATACCTGTATGATAAAGTCAAACTTATTCTCGGTTTTTTAATAAATAAATATAATTATCTTGTCTGTTGCAGACGGAGTTCCAAACAAAACAAGAAATAAACAAAAATAGAATGGCTAACCAGGAGTTTCATGTTATTTTATGGATACAAATAGAAAATATACAACAAATACCAATAAATATCAACAGATAATTTTAATTAATGTCTTTTCATTGTGAACCGTACAAATAAAAATTATTTTAGGTCGCACAAATAAAAATTAAAAAAAATCATAAATTCAATCGTACCTATTAGACGCTAACGAGTTCAGAATCATTAGCGAGTCTTCTAGCAGCGTTATAATATCAAGTGTCTCTTGTGGCTTGATCAGTAATTCACCGCGGTTTTTGAAAGGAGCGAACGTTAGATCCACAACCGCCCAATCCGCAATCACTTGTTTCAATTTCGCTTCTATATCTTTTTCTTTAACCGCACTTATACATATATCCTATACAAATAATTGTTTTATATATGTAATTGTTATATTTATTTGTAAAATATTTATATTATTGCTAATCGACATCTATTCAAGTATTATAAAGATGAAAAGTGGTCAGTCGTGGCGCAGGGGTACAAGCGTGTGACTGTAAACGCGACTAGCTGTAGGTTCGATTCCCATTCAAAAAAATTAAGTATTTAATATGTTTATTTTTTCACTCTGGTGTCGAGACAAAGCGCGGTGTTCAGGAGCTCCGTCAATGAAAACACAATATGTATATCTCAACAATATGCTCCCTTTGCCTATCCTGCTATATGCGTGATACGAAAGGAAAGGTTAGATATCTCTAAGAGATATCTCTCTACCAGAAAGGACTGAACGTTAGAAATATTCAACGAAATGATTAGGTGCGATATCTTTTACGTTAATAATAACATAACAATATATATAAATAAAAAATATAAGTATTTTTTCTTTAGTTACTTACTTCAACGTCCTCTTTAAATTTAAGCAAAGGAGCTTCCATTACGTTGGCCAAAGTAAATGTTTCAGACTCCACGTCCAACACGCAATCTATTGAATTAAATATTTAGGTTATTAATTAGCTTCACGCTGTAACCCGCGAAATGTAGGGTAGGGTAGGCAGAGGGTACATGGTGAAATCTAGTGTTAAGATACTCCGATTTCCTATTTTCCGCTGAATTATCGAGATTGAGATCACATACAACAAAAAAATTGTTATAAGTGTTCTAAATTATTCACAATAATATTTTTTTAATAATAATAAATATTTACCCATTAGTTTTTCCAATCTCTTCCAGTGACGATCTTTCATAGACTTATCGGCCATCAATTCCAGTAATGGACACGTTTGATTAAAATCATCAATCTTATTTTTCAAATCAATATAAGCTGGCCAATCCTTCATTCCACGAGGTAATTTGCGACATCTGCGATTTAAAAAATATTTTTACTTGTAATTTTATGTACTGAAATGAGGAATAAAAAACCTTAAAATATAATTATATTTAATCAAAATACATAATATATTTTCAAGCTGGTCTTGACTACAGCTGTCTTAGCCTGTTTTTTAATCGTATTTTTATATAACTTATAATAAAGATGAGAGAAATCCAAAAAAAACTAAATTATGACGACCGTGAATAACTTTTAGAGTGCCCAAGACCTTTTTACTCAAGATTCAGCTCTGTTTGTATTTATGTTACATGAAACATTTATTTTGACCGTACTAATATTAAAATTTGCTATAATACAACTTGCATTCCTATACCTCAAATCAAATTCAGCCAATTGTGAGACAATTTGTTCAATATCTATCGCCACCCAAGGTGTTTCAAAATATCCATCAATAGAGTTCATCACCGCCAGGTATAAGCTATACCTGTTATAATTTAAGAAAGAAGTTTAGAATTACTTATTAAGAAAACGTATAATAACGTAACCTATAAAAGCAGTACGTTCTCATTCGAGATCGTATAGCTTAGTTAATCAGAAAAAGGATCGCGGGTTCAAATTCCGTTACGTTAAAATTTGTAACTAGAAATGCAATGATTGAAAGTTCTATGCCCACTGGAATAAATATATATTAATTTCATCCTCTGCTTTGATAAGAAAAGTCGTTGAGTTCTGCCACTTAACATACAATGTTCCAAGCATTTGGCGGAAAGTGGAGAGCGGAGTATCTTCGAGCAAATTCCCGTTGCATACACCGCGTCTCCGGGAAAAAGAGCTAAGCTGTTATGTAAAATTTTACATAAAAATAGTAAATTGTTGTATGTAAATATTTTCTTACAGTTTACTGAGGAGATTAAATTCCTTTTTCTTTTGATGCAAAATGGGATAATCTTTTACTTCCATACCAAATAATTTTTCACCATTCGAATACATTTCAAATCTTCGCCAAAGTTCATCAAATCTTGATTGAAACATTATTACTCTAAAAATAATAACAATAAGTATCAAAAATATTTTTTTTGAATATTGTAGTTTTTCACATCAAATTTACGCTTGACTTTAGTTAGGTACAATATTTTATAACGATCCAATTACATACGAGCGAAAAAATATAACATTTTTCTTTCCTAAGTGTGGAATAATACTTTAAGAATGTTTAAATATAATATAATATTTGTACTGATTAAGCGTGAGAAAAATGGTATTAATATGACGATATACGATTAATATTTCGAACAAAATATTAAAATAATAATATGATTTACACCTTTACCTGTATCCCTTTTATCGCAGAATAGAAAACACAAAGGAACTTAGATTCCGTTTGTCTACCTAGCTGCGATGCTGCGTGCTTGACAATTTCGGACAAATTTCGAGTTTTCGGTGGCTCTTTGACTTTTTACCATATAATTCACCCCCAACCGAGTGGGAATCGAACCCATTTCCAGTCAGATTCTATTCCACTGCCCCACAGCATTGACAAATTATAATAAATATAAAAATTTCAATCATGAGTTTTTGTTAAAGATTACCTATCACTAGCTTCTCTAGCCGTGAGTCCTGGCGTCATGGGTCCAAAACGTTCATAGTCGCTATCAAACTTCAACACATCCGTATTGAAAGCTGTAACGCCATCATTCAATTCCGTTTGTAGAGGACCTTGCATATCAACTATTCGTTGTTGAACTTGCTGAGCCTGAATTTATTGAATTTTATAGTAAACCATACTTATTGCAAGTTTTTAAGTTTTTTATCCATCATAATAATATATTAATATGATTTAAATGTAATAATAACAAATAATATAATATTTTAGTTACTAACGGTCATCAACATGTTCTGAAAGGCATATCGCAAGCCATACACCATGTCATTATCTTCTTTAGATATATCTATGTTAAAATACGCAAAGGTTGCATAGCTTTCTTCAATGAGATCCAACTCTATGTCCATTCTAAAAGTTATTAATATGTTATATTACCATTTATCAGTATGTGTTTAATGTGAACATTATCGGTTTTAGAATGTAGTATAGAGTTTTAGTTACTAATATAAGTATGATATCTTATGAAGTAGACGGATGCATCTATCATTCTGTATACTCTGTAAATAAAAATATTAAAGAACTTTTTAACAATATTTTTTACTTTTAAAAAATACGAACCCAATAAACTCTTCTCGAATCATCTCCAAGCAAAGCATTGCAACTCGGACATCGTCCAAGTCCTTAATCTTTTTGCTCATCGTCTTCATTCTATCCTTAATAAATTGCATCAATTTCAACACTCTCTCTTTATAAGCTTGACTAAGTAATTTACCCAAAATCCTCTTCCATTCAATTGATTCAATATGCAAAGCTAATTTGATTTTATCTAAAAGTAACATTTTATTTTTCACACCTATTGGTATTTTATTCGCTCATAACGGATAGTTTTAGAAAAATCATTAAATGGACCATTTAAAACATTGTTATTGACAATGTTCTTTCTAAATTCTGAAAAGTATAAATAACAATAGTAGCGCGGGGGCACTAGTGTGACTGTAAACGCAACACGTTGTGAGTTCGATTCCCTCTTGAAGAAATCAAATATTAATTATTTTAATTTCTTCGCTCTGGTGTCGGAGCAACTTAAGACTAGGTTTTCCTACCTACCCTGCTGTGTGCGGGATACACCGTGAAACTAAAAAAAATGAAACATTAATACTGGGTACCCATATCAATTTGAATGGATCCTATAATATGCCTCTCAGGTAGATTCAAAACTTCCTCTGTTTGATTTTCATACCGCTTAAACATATCGCGGATTATAACATTTAAAGGATTGGTATCGACGAAATCTTGCACTTTTTGAACTCTGTTTTCATCCCATAAGTAAGAATATCTAGTATAATCCTGGAAAAATTTCAAAAGTTCAATAGTAAATATATTTGGGTATAAATATTTTGTACAATTAGCCTAGTAAAATGGTTAAAAAAAGAAAATGTATTAATGGCAGAACTGCCATCGTAGTCAAGAATCTTGCTCATGGAATTTTATGTTTTTGCTTATTATTGTTTGGTTCCCGTTCTGAGACCGAGAGAAATAACTATTAAAATAGTGGTCAAAATTTGACTACAGCCAAATTTATTTTTATTCGCAATGATGTGGTAACTGTGGTTGTCTTGACCTCGGTCGATTAACTGTTGACCTAACGCGTATAAAATATTGTACGAAACGTAAAACGCTAATGCATTGAATCTAATAGTAAAATTATTCTATATACTAATAAATTAATATTTTAATAATTTTATACATTAATCAAATCAACTTTAAGAACGCTAAGATTGCATCGTTATTCTATGTATTTATATATATTTACTCAACTGCAGTATATAATATAACAGTTGCCTGTAGACTCGATGACTGAGCCATACTAATCTTATACCTATTTTAAAACTAAAATGAAGTGGTTTAAACAAATTGACTAAAGTATGTATTTTTTGTATATTATATAATACGTGCATTTAATAGTTTCTGTATGTCCGGTTTGAACATGTACATCATTCCCTGCAAGGCCATGACGGCGCGGACAATGTCTTTGTGTTCGGATACCATTCGGAAGTAGTTTCTTATACCTGCTATATTTGAACCGGATCTAGATCCCACTGAAATTAATTTATCAATTATTTAAAAAAACTCGTTGTGTTTTTTTTTATGTAAGCAGATTTACACATTTTATTTAAGAAAGAACATAAAGAAAATATAATCAATAGATCTATCAGATACTCATATGTCAATAGCTACTGAATCGATGTTGATGAAACTTGGACTGTTCCGTAAGTTGGAATTCACCTGATTAAAATCGATAAAGATCATGTCGATGAATTGTCATTTTGAAGAAATTTTGTAGTCAAACATAGTAACATTTAAGTATGTTACTATGTTTATCTACAAACTTAACCTTCATCGAAATCAAATCAAATCAAATTTTCTAATTTCAATATCACTTCGTTAACTTCGTTTTCTAAAGTTGCTTATAAAAAACCCTTAACGAAACATACCACTAACGCTTCTCGTAGCCACAAGCGAATGACCTTTCAACTTCTCCTTTTTGATTAACTCTTGTTGACCCCACATGAACACATTTCTATGTATGTCCATTATACAATTTAACACCACCTAAAATGAACGAAACCTTCAATATAATTATCATTTAATATGAAAAATTATTTGACATCATCATAAAAAAACAAGCAATATACGTGCGGCTTCGTTCGCTTTAATTTATTTTTTTATAACCACGTTATATAAAATCTTCTAAAATAAATTATAGCCTATGAGTTATTCTGAAGTATAAGATATATTACTGTTAGATTTCATCTAATTCTCCTCAGTACTTTTTGTGTGAAAGTGGAACAAACATCGCCATAAACTTTCTCATTTATAATATTAGTACGATTTTTATTTTCTTAACAATAATATCATATAAGGCATATTTATAAGCAGATTGACCTGAGAAAATGCAGACTGAATTTCTTCTAAGGACGGTTTTATAGATATTTTAGGTATTTCTAAATACATCATAGTTAACATCAGCGGCTTCAATTTCTTTTGCTCTTCTGGATCGGTAGTCATTGTCAGAAAACTGCACAAACATTAGAAATAAAACTTTTTTATAAAAACTAAGAAACCAAAACCTAAAAATAAATAAATCAACTCTTTGACAGAGGTAATGGCGCATTATAACCTTGTCTGGCTCAGTCTACGTCGTTATATATTTGGTTATGAATTCGAATCATTTTCAAATTTTGAATAAACAAATCCTACCCACTGCGATTTAACCACTTAACGCGTAA
>DWAO01001022.1:0-21056 GCA_018230605.1 Heliconius congener | reverse complement strand
TGTGGAGGCATTGCGTGTTGCGTGGCAGAACTCAACGCCGCACTTTGCCTCGACACGAGAGCGAAGAAATGGATATATAAATTTAAGTAAATATTTCATCTTCTCAACCCCACAACTTAAAATCTCAAAATCAAATCAAACCCACAACCAGTCGGTTTTACAGTCACACTTTGTGCTCCTGCGCCACGACTGGCCTCATTAAATATATAAGTATCTACATTAAGAAAAAATGCGATTTAGAAGTTGCTTATAATTTTAACTTTTTTTTAGCTTCCTAACATCATTTTACGATAAGAAAATTAAATATTTAATATTTTCATTTCCTCACCCTTTTGTACCGCGGCGTTGAGTTTCGCGACTCGACACGCTATTCCTCCAGAAGTTGACGAAAAGTGAGGAATAAAGTGTCTTAACACTCGGCTCCCTCCGTCCACCCTGCTACGACTACATGCATATACAACGTGAAGCTGTAAAAAAATAAAAAGTAATATTTATTATATTAATATTTATTATATTAATATTTATTATATGATTTCTTAGGTTCGCTCGTTTATAGAGCGCAGCGCGGCGCTCTGCGAACCTGACCACGTGCACGTGTGCGACGGCTCCGACGCGGAGGCGGCCGCCTTGTTGCAGCTCATGCAGCAGCAGGGCACCATCAAACCACTACCTAAATACGACAATTGGTAATAACTTACTTTATATGGATTGATAAAAAAAATTTTAAGTACTTCATTTTAACGAAAGTTACTTAATGGGAACGAAATGTCTTAACACTAAATTACGAAGTTCCCGCTGCCAACCAAATTGAAAATCAGCTTTCGAATATTTTATAGTAGAACAAGTTTAAAGAAAACAATTATTAGAACAATTAAATTCACAGTATGATGATTAAATGACATGATGTTCTGTATAAATTTGAAGTATAAAATTGCGAATTTGATGCGTTAAAATTATGAATTGGGAATTTAAAACAAAAGTTGTTTTTCAGCTGGCTCACCCGCACCGACCCGGCGGACGTCGCCCGCGTCGAGTCCCGCACCTTCATTTGCTCCGAGCACGAGAGGGACATCGTGCCTGCAGCCCGGGCCGGCCAGAAGTCCGCTTTGGGGAATTATATATCTCCCGCAGATTACGACAAAGCGGTCGCTGAGAGGTTCCCTGGATGTATGCGAGGTGAGTACTAGGGTTGTATTTTGTGTGTATGCCTAATATTCTAGATAGTATACTTATATATACCTATTGTTATATTACCTTTAGTTAATATAACATATTTTTTTAAGTAAAAATATTAAAACTGTGATTTCAAATAAATATTTTATAACATAGATAGCTTACATAAATTTATCTAATAAATCCAGACAGCTATATATTTTTTTTTTAAATATAATAAACAAACACAATAACTTTTAAGTATCTATGTATCTATATATCAACTGTTTCCAAGAATATATGAAATGAACTACCTATATAAGAAAAATAGAAATTATATTGATTTCTGTATAATTTTCTTGATAGGTCGCACCATGTACGTGATCCCGTTCTCGATGGGTCCCGTGGGATCCCCGCTGTCCAAAATAGGTGTAGAAATAACTGACTCGCCGTACGTCGTGTACTCTATGCGCGTTATGACTAGAATGGGTGAGTGGTATGAAATTAAGGGATTTTTCTAGTATTATTTACTTAGTAATTTAATGTTTTCTTGCTGTAAAGGCGTTACATAAAACATTTTTTTTAAATAGTTTTTAACAACACAATTTTTCAAAGTCTGTAATAAGTGATAAGTATCGAATCCATTGATTTAATAATTAGAAATATTAATCACTAGGCCATGTGATAGTTATTTTTCCCTATATGTGTACACATTAATTCGTTATCTCCAAACGTTCCTGAAATCTGAGATAGAAGCTCTTGGCAGGCAGAGAGACCGACAGACATACAGACAGACGGACAACCATTTTGTTGTTAACATCTTATAAGGATTCCTTCTTTTCTTAAAAAGTACGAAACCCAAAAAAGAATTATTAAAATCGATTTACACAGTCAAATGTTTTACGCAACAAACATAAAAGAAGCCGAATTGTTAACTTCCTCCTTACGAAAGTTTCAAATCAAATAAACAATTGATTTGAAACACATTAAAAGCAAACGTATTCAAGTATATCTCAATCCATTTATTAAATTCCCACTTTAATTATTCCCACATGTTTAAGGAATGTAAGAGTACTTTTATTTTTTGACATCAAATATTTCCTAGTATTTCATTGAATTTAGTAAATATTTCCCAAACACAGGTAGCACAGTGCTGGAGGCGCTCCGCAAGGACGAGAGCTTCGTGCGCTGCGTGCACGCGGCGGGGCGCGCGCGCGCGTCGCCCGCCGCGGGCTGGCCCTGCGACCCCGCGCGCACGCTCGTGCTGCACCGCCCCGCCGACGGGGAAATCGTCAGCTATGGTAAGCTTCTTAAAACCCGGACAAGGACGAGTAGGGCTCGCCACGAAAGGGTTCCGTAAGAAATTCGAGGTCTTGAGTTTTTTTGTGAAACTCAAGCTTAACTTATCCAGAGCCCTTTCGTTTGATACCTCACTTGAACTAGCGACTTTCATATCAAATTTTGTCTCCTTTTAAGGTTATTACTTTTTAGGATTTAACCACAAATGTATAGTTTTCTGGTTTTTCCTGAATTAGTACTACCTGTAGATGGTAGCTACCAAACCCCTACCCTATGATTTTTGATTCCCTTGGTAATGTCGAAATACGCGATTTTGGCCATATAAACAGCCATATCTTTTTTCTTAGTAAATATAGAAATAGACTAGAAGGGAAGAAATGGAGAGAAACCTTTGCCCAACAATGGGACAGTACAGGCTAGGAAAAAAATATATAGAAATATATTTTTTACTAGGAAATCATGGGACCGTAGATCTGAGTACATGATTTGAATTTAAACATACTATGTTAACATTAGTTAAACGTTGACTTTTCATTAGCGCTTTAAATGATTTTAATTTTAGATTATTTGTTTTTTTTTTTTTATATTAAATAAGCACATATCTGTTGTTGTGCAGGCAGTGGTTATGGTGGGAACAGTCTTTTGGGCAAGAAGTGCTTCGCACTCCGCCTCGGCTCAGTATTGGCGAGACGTGAAGGATGGCTGGCGGAGCATATGCTGGTAATATATTTGTTATTTATAAATAACAAAAAATAAATACCAATAAATAACAATACGTACTCATGAACGTATCTAACTTTTTGTTTTACTTTAGCTTCGAATATATATGTTTGTGTAAACTTTTTTTTAAAAATAAAGGAAAATTTAATACTAGTAAAATTTCTGGAGTGGACACAAGACTATTGTAGAGTGGGCATGAAACAACTAGCCCCTCCCACCTATTCCTACGCCAATGTAGACGCTACAACGTAAGGAAGACTACTCAATCCTCTGAAATTGAACCCACAACCATTTACAGTCAGACGCTCTCTTGTTGCGCCACAATGAACTATATTACTTATTATCATTACCCAAACAAAAACTGAACAACCCCTAACTTTCCAGATCGTGGGTATAACTGACCCCAAAGGCAGAAAACGTTATATCGCAGCTGCCTTCCCCTCGGCTTGTGGCAAGACCAACTTGGCCATGATGACCCCCACGCTGCCAGGGTACAAGGTGGAGTGTGTGGGCGACGACATCGCCTGGATGAAGTTCGACGACAATGGGGTCTTGAGGGCCATTAACCCGGAGAATGGATTCTTTGGAGTAGCACCGGGTGAGGGTTCATTTTTTTAAATGCAAGCATAATTGTTAATGTTTATTTCAATGATAATAATTAGGAAATTGGATTTGTTAAACATTTATATTACTTCGACAAGTTGCTTTGAAACAAGTGAAAATGATAAATGATAGTGATCGAGGTAATTAAATTATCTATTGCCGTCTGTTTCTTTTTATTTTTCTTACGAGAGCTGCTTTAAATGCCACAATAAAATGATGCGGCTAAAATTTTATGCCGCTTATCAATGTCTAGCCAATGTCTTTAGTATGGCTTACTCACAAACAGACAGATAAAAATAGCACCGAGCATTTTTTTCATTGTAAAGAAACGTAGAAAGATTGTCGCTCATGCTTAAAATTAATTTTTCAATTCTTTCATGACTTATAGATAATATATATAAATAAATGAACATATAATTAACTATTTAATCCCTATTTTCTAGGAACATCGCAATCAACAAATCCAATAGCAATGTCATCAATATTTAGCAACACGGTGTTCACTAACGTGGCTGAGACTCACGAGGGAGGAGTGTGGTGGGAGGGCATGGGCTCCCCTCCATCCTCCCTCATCGACTGGAAGGGAAGGGCATGGGAGCCAGGAATGGGAAACGCAGCCCATCCTAACTCCAGGTCAGTAGAAAGTACAATATGGTGAAAAAAAAATAATTACACGACGCCTCATAGGACTCAAATACCTAAAACAACAACTTAAAGAAAGGCAGTGTGATTGGAAAAATAATTTTATTATAGTTTTTATTCAAATTAAAAATATAATAATACATATGCACATATAAATAAAAACCATAATTGATTAACATTAAAAAAAATCAATGATTCAAAAATATATATTTTATTTAGATTCTGCACACCAGCTAGCCAATGTCCCATCATCGACCCACAATGGGAGAGCCCCGAGGGGGTTCCCATTTCCGCCATCTTGTTCGGAGGGCGGAGACCCGAGGGAGTGCCCCTCGTGGTGGAGGCCCGCGGGTGGGAGCATGGCGTTTTCCTGGGGGCCAGTATGAGGTCTGAGGCGACTGCTGCTGCAGAACATGCTGTAAGTAATGAGAACTATCTGGTTAGAGGACGGTAGGCCGCAGGGATTCCCCTAGTGGTGGAGACGAAAGTACTTATTCATACTATTTTCAATTACTAGTGAACGGTAGCTAGAAGTTGACAAAAGATGCATTTAAGATACGCCATTAAAATTTATGCATCGACTTATGCAATGTACTCCACATCAACTTCTAGCTAAAGCCAAAAAACTTTAAATTAACAATATACCTATAAATACAATTTTAAATATACTAATCTGATAGAAAACTAAACTTTTTACTCTTTTTATTCTTTTAATCAATGAATTTCCTTCCTTTCACCAGGGCAAAGTGGTGATGCACGATCCGTTCGCCATGCGGCCCTTCTTCGGTTACAACTTCGGGGAGTACTTACGACACTGGCTGAGCATGCCGCAGCAAAACAGGAAGATGCCCAAGATATTCCACGTCAATTGGTTCAGGAAGGACGAACAGGTAACTAAGAAACTCCTTATAAGTCTTATAGTATACGGATAGGACTTTTTTAAAGAAATGTTGTAGTTGTTAAAATAGTTTAAAACATATATTGTAATAATTTAAGTATAATAATTTACTTATATAGAAAACGTATAAAAATTTGAACGTAGCGGGACTCGAACCCGCGTCTCCTGGAAACCGACTAGGCGCTCTGACCGCTAAGCCATACGTTCTCTTCGAGCTACATCGAAATTTTTATACGTTGTATGTTGCTAAAATGTTTAAAAATATTATAATTTAATTAAAAATAATATGAAAAAAATAATTATATCATAGTACTTACTACTTGCATTGCAGATTTCATTTTTTTGTTATATAGAGGTAATTGATTTTGGCATTAAACGATCCAAATGTTTCCAAAAATCAAAAATGTAAAATATGTAACCTAAAATTCCAATTCCAGGGTAAATTCCTCTGGCCTGGTTTCGGAGAAAACTCCCGCGTACTGGAGTGGGTGCTGCGCCGCGTCGACGATGAGCACTGCTACAGAGAGACCGCCTTGGGGCGTGTACCTGATGATGGAGCTCTAAAGACTGATGGCCTGAATGTTAACATGGAGGAACTGTTTAGTGTCCCCAAGGAGTTCTGGCTGAAGGAAGTGAGTATTCGATGAGAAACTTTAGATTTGTAATGAACATAATTATAATATTGTTTAGCTTCACGCTATAGTTATATAGATGTATTGTATTGTTAATTAGTTCGTTACCCATGAAACGTATAATTTTCGAGACATTGCGTAATGAATGGCGGAACTCCAACGTCGTGCTTACAGTTATAATATATAAATATTTTTAAATAATTAGCCATGAGGCCATTCTAGCACAGCATGACTGGCTGCAAGAGCGGTTGTGTTTTATGGTGGATAAAGAAAGTAATGTCTTAATATTTTTCGCAATATTTTAATTAATATTTTTGATGCCTTCAAGATAATGTTATAGTTGTCGATTCAATTCCCTCTCGAGGCAGAAAATCTTTTAATTATAATATTAACATAAATAAATTTCATTTTTTTTTTCACAGGCTGAAGCTATCGAAAAGTATTTCAAGGAAGAAGTTGGAGAAGATCTACCTAATGAAATGTGGGAAGAACTGAATAACCTTAGGAAGAATATTAATCAATTGTAGACTAATAAAATAAAAATAATAGGATAAGTTTAGTTTTAAGAATATTATACTCATATAAAATCTTCAATCATGATTTTAAAAGTATTTATAACTATAATTAAAAGAAATTGAAATGCAATTTATTCTGAAGTGTATTTTTTGTTCTGCCAAGATTAATTGAAAAACATAAGGCTGTGCTCTTTAGATTAGAAAATATAAATATGTATTTGTACATAATTTTATTAAATAAATAATCTGTATTTTTAAGAAATATATATTATGATTCTCTTTATATATTTGTTTTATTTTTATAATCCCGGCATTGAGTTCCGCTACTCAACACGCAATGCCTCGTAAACCCTGCTATATGCGGGACACAGCGTAAAGCTGATTTTTATTAAAAAAATCAACTAGTAATAAAATTATAATATTGGAACCTAATGTCGAGTTTATCTTGAGAGACCGAACGAAGAAATGAAAATAATATTTATACCCCCGATTGATAATCGAACCCACAACCCTCGAGTTTACAGTCGGACGGTGTGCCTTGCGCCATGCGCCTCTCCTCAAATCGAATATTTTACGGTTATCAGATCAATTATTACTTCCGAATTAATTCATATTTACTTGAATAAAAATAGCAAATTCATTTTTTTATATTTACTATATAAAAAAAATATAACAATAATTTGATTAAACACAATATATTACAATTTATTTCATGTGCTTAGCGGAAAACACTCGGACGCCATCTTGTGTCGAACCGCGCGCGTATTTTGTTAATAAAGCATTAACATTTAACTTTTCTGTTGCGTATAGTCTGAAATTTAAATAATTTTGATTGAGAATATTATATTTAAATATATATAGAACAAAATAAATATCAAATACGTTTGCAGAAACGCATAATGGCCGTAGTTTGTCTTTAAAATTAAATATAGATAAATATCAGTTATAAAATGTCTTACTATTATCGGAAATGAGTTTGACAGAATAAAAAAAATAATCTTAGTTAAGAACTCCTGATGACAAGAGTGTTACAATTGCAGCTTATGAACTGCAAATCAAATACTTACTCGACATACGGTGATATTTCCTGCACAGTCCACTTGGCTTTGGTCTGGAAAAGAACCTTAAGCCTTTGATGAATGTCTTCTGGCAGGTCCTTCTCAGAGAACCCCCACACCACTTGTGGTAAAGATGTTTTGTCTATTAATGCTATACCTGAGAGTAAAGATTCCTGGAATAAATAGTAAATAGACCTTTACATAAATATTTAAGTTGAATTATATAATATTCTAAATGCACTAGTTAAAATTATAATAAATGTATTATTCAAATATTAATCTGAAATAAAAAATGCCGCAGTACAGCGTCTGAGTGTAAACTCGAAGGTTGTAGATTTGATTCCCACGTGGCATGATGAATTATTTTAATTTCAGGTGGCAACAATGACGGATGAGGGGTCAAAAAAATACGTTATTTATGGATACACCTAAAGTATACATAATAAATACTTGCATTAGTTGTCATACCCTCAGGTACAGAATCCTTCCAAGCTTGCAAAAACTCAGCTAAATTAAACTTTCCTGCACTTTTTAAAAGTACTCTTGCCAAGAAACTACAAACTTTATCCTGTTTATACTCGTAATATTGTATACCATCTTCACTAATCGATTCTAAAGTATAAAACGAGAACATTGCCTCTAAAATACATTCTGGCACCAATTCCTTCAAACTTTCTAGAGTTATTTCCTTAGAAATTTTATTCAAAGGCCAAGAATTTTCCTCTATTAAATCCAACATTTGTGATAATACGCGAAATTCATAATCAAATTCCAATAATCGATAATAATCATCGATTTTAATCGCTTGGATCTTAATCAATTCCGCATCTAATTCTTCTTGCGACGCTTGTATCTGATTTAGAATGGCGTCGTAAGACAAAAGATTTATTTTGTCGACGGTATATTCAAGTTCTAATCCCTGATACATGGTTTTTTCTAGAAGTTTCCTTAGCTTAGACAAACGTGGCTTACAAGGCTTTAATTCATAATAAGTAAAGAATGTATTAAGAATATCTTTATTGACAATTTTTCTAGGAGGTCTTCCGTCATCGGAGTCGGTTGACTTATTTAGACTCGCATTAGATCTATCGAAGGAAGTGTCCGAATCGCTTTCCATAGAATTATTGGCGATGGTCTCATCGAGGCCAGTGGATGCAGCAAGTAATAAATCGGGAACTAGAAGTAAGCTATTTGAGGTTTCAGCTTCTTTGATGTCGTATGTTTTGTTACTTGTACATAAGACTGCATTTTCGTCTGGATCTCCTTTAATTGTATAGGTAAAGAAATTAATCAAAACACAAAAAGTAGGTAAAGAAATTAATCAAAAATCAAAACTATCTTAGAAGGAATAATATTCTTATATTTTCTATCCATTGCGTTCACAGTCAGACGCTGTCCTAACACGCGATACCCTTATAATACTGTGTTAAGCTATAGCCAAAAAGTAAATGCTGTGTTTTAATACCTAAGCTAGTTCTATACTAAGCTAAGTAATTAAAAATATATCTCTAATAACGCACTCATAAGTGGTTAATTTACTTACCTTTGAATATCAATTGATGGCCAGCTTCAATTTCTTTTAATAAATTGTCATCTAACAACATAAGTTTTAAATTATTATTTTGTTCACTTGGATCCGGAAACCTTAATATTTGGGTAATTTCTGTCAATTCTGATTCATGAAGTTTGGCTGTTTTTATTATTTTTCTAACGTCTTCTGGAGTCCTTTCCTCACTATAAAATATAAACAAATAAGGGCTTTTATTTTAAAATTTATATATACATGAGGCTCACTCCTACTTTTAAAGAAAGAAAAGTTTTCTTTATTTTAATAATCTGTAACAAGACAAGACATAAAAACTGTCACAATTTGACATTCAAGATCGACCGAGTACAGCCGAACCTCACAATTTTCCTGCGTGATTACAAAATCACGTCACAAAATAATATTAGTGTAGTAAATTTAGTGTAAAACAAATCAAAATGTCCATATTTGGTGATATATTGCCGATAAATAAGAATGAAGAGAAAAAACAAGGAGCAAATCTTTCACCTTACTTAAACTTTGACCCTAACTATATACCAAAAGTGCAACCAGAGTTCCTTTATCCTGACGAGAGTCACATGGCTTCCACAGCAAGACGGTCCAATGTAGCTTTGCCAATCATAGGCATGTCTTTTATAACTGGTTCAGGTAAGTCATTCTTATATTATAGACAATTTTGTTAAATAACCTCTAAAATATTTTACATAACAATTTAAAATATTTACAACATTATGATATTTATTTACAGAACTTTTCTTGATTTTAGAATTAATCAAAAAAATAAAATAATTCGTATATTAATGTAATATTAGTTTTTTATATTCCTGGTAGAATATTAATATATTTTTCTTATATTGAAAGTCTCTATTTATCATTCAATATATATTAATTATGGTTCATCTTAAATGTGTATATGTTAATATTAAATATATTCTTTGCAGGCATGGGAGGTATGGCTGGTCTGTATAAAGGGTTGAGAGCAACAACACTGGCGGGACAAACTGGCAAAGTTAGGAGGACACAATTAATAAACTATGTCATGAAACAAGGTTTGTGTATCTTCTTCAATAATTTTAAACTTCACATGGTATTCTGAAAACATCAGACTTGAGTCAGGGGGACCATATTAATGGCAGAGAGAATTTAGTGTCTAGATTCTCCATCTGCTACTTGTCAGACAAAGTTGGGACATTGAGTTTTAAGTAATAAACTAAATTATTAAAATAAGTTCTAATTTTACGCAAGGAAAAAAAAAATAATTTCTCTGAATAGGACTATTATATTATAATATTCAGAGCAGTTATTTCTCTTTTCCTTGCATAAGGTTCTGCATTTGATTTCGTCATGATTATTTTCTTCTTTAATTAAAATGTTATGGTTGTTGGTTCTGTAACCAACAACTATCATATTTTCACATAATGTATCAATAGTAATGTTAAGTTAAAAAAAATTAAAGGGAAGTCAATAATAAAATGAATAAAGAGAGAATGTAAATACAATAGAATTCCCTATTGTATTCAATTTGCATTTTCCCTAGCAACTCTTAATGTACACTATATAATATTTTATTATTTTTAATAAACATTTTGTAATTTCTTTGTACTTTAAATATTTTTATATTTCATTTACAGGGACAACAACAGGATGCACATTAGGTGTATTAGCATCAATGTACTCGACCATGGCGCTCGGTATAACATGGTTAAGAGATAAGGAAGACACAACTAACACATTTATAGCAGCTACAGCAACAGGGCTACTTTATAAAAGCACAGCTGGCCTCCGCTCAATGGGCCTCGGTGCCGCAGCTGGATTAACCCTAGCTGGACTATACACACTTGTCACAGATAATGATAACATATGGAGTAAAGCTAGATATATAAGAATGTGAAGCTGCCTACCTTATTATTTTGTAAATATTGGACTGTTATATTTTTAATTGTAGTCAGATGGATGATAAGATGGTAACCCCAGAATGAATGTTTTAGCACTGTTGTAGTAATTTAAAAGAGATATGTAACATATGGTAATATTAAAATTTTATCTCAGGGGCATAAGTAAATTAACCATAGATAAAACCTTAAATGAAGAGCCATAAAGAATAACAATCATTCAAAAAAATAAGTAAAATCTAATTGGGAAACCTTACTTTAAACTATAATAAATAAATAAACTTAGTTGCAACAGTTACTTCTTAAATGAGTAGTATAATTACTTCTTAAAGTATTAAAAAACATATATTTTGGTGGTTATCAATTTATCATCATAAATGTCTATGCTGTGAGCACCAAAGGATCTGACAAGTGTGAGACTTATTTACGCCATGTCTTCCCACTTGTTGATTAGTGCGTCTTATAACCCGCCTCCGACTGTGGACCCCATTGGAGAGGGACTAGCACAATTTCTTTAAGCCGTAAATAAAATTATTTGTTTGGAAAAGTACTTGTTTTATTTATTTATTATGGTAATTATTTTACATTATTTGTTATATATTTACAGTTCTTTAGTTAAAATTAAGTAAAAGCGAAAGTGGCCTAACTATTAATTTTTAATTTCATAAATATTTTTGAAAAAGTTATAATTTCAATACAATTTTTCCACATAAAAGGGAAGTTCGTTCCTGCATGATTATTTTTTGATGATTCTTGATGATTTATTTAAAGTATATATGTTTAAAAAATTTACATCAAATATATGCAAAAAAAACATGAATATTGAGTTTTATATTATAAGTTAATTTTACTATATAACTAAATTTATTTTAACCAAGTTAAGTGAATATATAGTAGTGTGTCTTTCAATTACTGTAACAGGAAAAAAGACCCTACTTAAATACGAAGTTAGTTTCAGAGTTCGTCAATAGATGGCGTTTAATGGCACGTAAAATAAAATGTCCGTAGAATCTTTTTCAGAAGTTCTATTTTAAATTGCGTTGAGAAAACAAACAAGATTGTAATCGATACTAATCCTACAAATAAAATTAATGATTAAAGATACCTAGCCACTTATACCAGTCATATATATTATATATTTTTTTAACAACTCCTAGGCACAGTTTCACCGGTTACGAATAAAATTTCAGATAGTAATCTTATAATTAATGCTTTCTCACAGATAGGGAATGAAATACAGAATTACTGATTCTTATACTTTCAAGAATCATTTTCTCATTAAATAACTAATTCATACGATTTGTTACTTTTTAAAAATTACAAATAAGTATGAAAAAATTAAATGCATGTCTCAAGTGCCTCTAATATTGCTATTCGACGCCTGTGAAACCAAAAATGAGTTTGTTTAGCAGATAAGGCTGTCCGGAAACTGGCCTTTAAGGTCTAAAAAAGCTTATAATTATGTACATTTTCATCCATATTCGATGAAAATGTACAAGATCTCATTACGGAAAATTAGTAACCAGGATGTATTTCTAAAATAATGTAGTTTTTTATCGGCAATACCTTTAAAACCATGTTTATTTCAAATAAAATCAGTTAATTAAGTTATTAGTTCCAACATAGCACGAAGTAGTAATTACATATCCTACAATGATTATTTTAATACTAATCTTCAGTATCTAAGCACAACATAACTAATATTATTTTGTACTGTTACACTATAGGTACACTTGTTGATAAATCTCCAGTCTGCCTAAAATGAAGAAAAACGTAGTGAATGAAAAAAACACTTTGGCACCAATTTAACATAGTTAAGGCTTATCAAAATGATGACGTAAGTATTATGAAAATGATAACAGATCTATTCACAATTTACCTTAAGACCTTATAAGATAACGTTCTAAGCGTCACGCCGATTGGTTTATTGATACCTAATATTCGAAAATGCGATAAAATCTAAAAACCTTCTAAACTAAAAAACATCCATACATTTTTTCGTCAGCTTTACCTGTATCCCGCACACAGCAGGGTACACGGCAGGGTATACATAGGGAACCTAGTGTTAAGACACACTGTGATTGAGTAGTGGAACTCGATGCCACGTTTTGCCTCGACACCATAGCTCAATGCATAAATTTAAAAAAATATTTAATTTCCTCGAGTGAGAACGAATTCACAACCTAGTCGCGTTAACAGTCACGCACTAGTGCCCCGGCACCACGACTGGCCTCCACATACATATTTTATTTTATAATAAAATAAAAGTTAAAAAAACCTGAATCGTTTAAAAACACTTAAATGAACTGATTAACTGAACAGTAAGTTCATTTCTTTATACAAAATAATTAAGTTATGTAGGTAATAATTGTTCATACAAATACTTCTAAACTGAACAAATTTTAATTCTAATCAGTATTGTAATGATTTACTAAAATGTATAATAAATATACAGAATATCATTTCGCAATATGAAATAAAATATAATATTCTCATAAAGATAGATAACCATTATCGCTGTGACATTATCATTTACACAATATAAACCAAGTAAAGCTTACTTACTGTGCATTATACTTTTACCCCTATAATAATAAAATTTATGTTTTATTTACGTGATCTTCACATGTCTTCCGCATCTTTAAAAAAAAAGCAGAGAACCTAGAGATATTGTATGGTTGATTAGGCTCTCTGTACTTTCTAAAAATGTCCACTCAGGACAAATCAAATTTACAGTTAAATTATTTCTTTAATTTCTGCTTTGATTTATAAGACTGGAGAAATATAAATGATTAATAATTGCAGGCAGTTCAATAATTGTGGTTTGAATCCACAACTATCTTGTAGCTTTTTTTAAATTACTTAAATTTAAAACAAAATTTACAAATAGCATAAGATAAAATTATAGGGCACAGTCATTAAAACACTATCTAAGAGTTTGTTATATATCAGCAATGGATGGACTCGATGTTATTCATCATTTTATGGAGATTCATTTAGTGTTTTTGTTATATCTAAAAAGTTCAAAATTTATATTTAAGCACAATCAGACTAAGTTATGCAAAAAAAATATATAAAATGGATCCAAGTTTAAAATTATTATCATTTATATTTAATTATACATAAATCATACAAAATTTTAGATATTTTCTCTTTTGTCACATAAAAATATGTTGTGATTCGATAATTTTATTTAATGCATAACTATCATCTATTTAATTTTTAAGCATCCATTGTGTTAATAGCATTATATATTTGACAAAAAGGCCTTATCCTAATTGACAAACATTATATTATATACACAGAACTGACTTATTAATAAAATTATAAAATATACTTTAAAAACATTTTCTAACAATTGAGGCTTAAAAAAGTATTCTTTTAATATAATATTATATAATGGGAAGCAAGTATTTATTAAATTTAATATATAAATGACATTATATAATAACAAACATGGTAATATAGATATATGGAACTCGCAAATTATAGCTAAGTGACATACACCACAAATTTACAGTACTCTTCTGCCTATAGCATTATGAAGGGGTCCTCCCTTCAGAGCAGTGCCTGGGACCTGTGACCCAAATATAGGCTTAAATGCTTTAAGACTATATTTGGGTTACAAGTTAACTTCTAAAGTTAGAACAGGTGAAGCCAAATGTAATAACTAGTAAACCATTATGACAAAGTATTTATACATTAACATAATGTTACTTTCTATTTTGTGTATACTTTCTTTGTAACTTGCCAATGCTGAATAGACATTATAAGACAATATGTTATATTTACATTAAAAACAAAATACTTTAATTATTTAATTACTGAAAGTTATAACTATTTTTATCTCTTTACAGTTGTAAAAATAGTATAACTATTATTTTATGGCTACTATTGGGTGTTATATGCAACTTTACATGTGAAATATATTGAAACAGGTTAATTATTATTTAACTTAGGCATTATTTAATAGGAGTTACTATAATGCAGCAGAATACTTGTTTTGTTATTTGAATACTTTTTTTAGTAGATTTATATATTCCAATTCAAAAGACATATTAACTTAGTTACCAAATTAACATATTCTAAAATTGTTAATTTTTGTAACTGTTTTTTACTACATTAACTAGAGCATGTTAAAAAGAAACCTTACTGAACACTTAATTATATTGTAAGTTATTATGCAATCAATACAGATTATCTAAAAATATTCATTTCATATGAAACTGAAACTTAACAGAAGATTGAAAATATTCATGTATCTGTTTTAAAAATAGTGTAACTCTGTCAATAAATTATGTGTAGGAAAATAAGATTTATATTTGGAGATATTTTAGATGCAAGCTATAGACCTATAATAGTTATTTTTTAATTGAACTTTGCAGTCAGCGCTGCATCCTCTCAACTCTGAGGAGCAGCAATGTGTATGTCACGATGCTGCATTTAAAATTGAATTCATGTCGTCCGGAAGAACACAATTCAAATCCTCTAGCCTTCTCGCCAACAAAGTCCGTGTATTGCCAGCTACAGGAGGATCACTTTTTAAAACTTCACGTAGCTTTAAGACCATGTCAACTATTTCCACTTCCTTTTTGCCAACCGACCACATTTTCAAATCACTGTCAGCTAAAGCTTCTAATTGTAAAGCATGTAATTTATTTGTCAACTTACTATGTCTTTCATGAAACCATGCACTAAAATTAGGCGTTTTAAAAAAGTTTCTATATAGGCCTATCCAATCCCCTTTTATCCCTGTCGTCAGATGAGGTCCAGCTTGTTGTAGCATTGCAAAGAAATCTTCAGGATTAAAGGGGTTTGGTATAGGTGGAGCTCGAAAAGGTGATATATTTTTTTGCAAAGGCATCAATGATGCCATATATCTTTCTAAGGGTATCATGAAACTCTGTGTCAGTTCTAAAAGATGTCTTTTTACCATGGCAGTCTGTACTTCAGATGGACGGTCTGTTCTTATACCATTATGTAGCTTTTTGATTATTGCCTTATCTTTTTCTAAAAATGATTTATATTGTGTATAAACACCAGGAGCTGTGTCTAGATGCTTGATATTGCCAACTTTTCTTAGTTTTGTTTTGATTGATGTTGAGTCACTTAATTTGATAGTGTGAGGCCAGTGTTGTAATGTTTTTGTGAAGAAAGGATTGGTCACACCTAAAATTACATAAGGTGGGTTGAACTGCTTACGAGTAAATTCTTTAAACTCACTATCATGTATTGTGAAATAAGGTCTATACTCTGCTGCATATGGCAGAGGTTGAATAAGATAAGTCAATGCTTGCACCATGGCAGAACATTCCGTTGGGGAACTAGCCATCACTACTATAGGTTCAGCAGTCAAAACAAGCTCCCAAAGTAAATGTAGGTGCGATATTACACTGGCCAAAGCGTCAAATACATTAACATCCTGAATAGAGGCAAGTATGTGTGGTGTGCTAGGTGAATGCACTTGCTTTATTATGTCCGACCTTGACACTTTCCCTGTCTGTTGATTAGGAACATATGACTGAAAAACAGTACCTAAGACTGGCAAAAGCATGTTTTGTCCAGCATCAAGGGATGGCCATCTGTTTATATCATGGCATGCTGCTTCCAAGCTGTGCTCTCCATCTTCAAAATGCTTTGGTGCAATTAAATGGATGACCTTGTAAAACAAATTAATAAATGGCAAACGGGTGAGTAAAATTATGCTTTTCTGAAAGTAGCCTCGAGGTAGCGAAGTATCTTTGACTTGACGAAAATAAACGAAGCCCCAGTAGTGCGTGGAGTCCGCGCGAAGCGTTGGCACACTGTCCTCGTTATATATCAACTGTTGGGGCGTAAGTGGAGCACGAGATCGCAATCTTACATGAAATTGAGTATCACCCATGCATCCTGAATTGGAATCGGGGAAAGCTAAATAGCAAATATTACATTTTTCTTGGTCAGTTAATTTAACGCCCGGAGGGTAAACGCATTCCATTGCCTGTCCAAGTTCGAGATCGAACGTGACCACACAAATACAGTGAAGCCAATCCGAGAACCTGCTCCATTTCGCATCAAATTCCCGTTCATCCGATGTCGAAATGTCACTGTCCGAATAACTTTCCAGTCCACAAGCCATTGTTGTTTTAAAATCTTTCACACATATTGCACTAAATGCCACGCGATGTCTCGTTTGTTTAAAATATTAAATAAAATAATAACATTGTTTACACAAGCGACATTACTCTTTGTCAACAGCGTGTAAAAAAAAATACAAGAAAATTATAAAGATAGCTCGCGACAGCTGTTCCGTCAACATGGCCTCGCGCGCCAAAACCGAAGTGAGATATAAGCGCATTAGAAATTTGCGTCATATACTTAATATTTATAGAAAAACACAATGTCTTACCTTTCCTCCATAATTAATTTAGTTTAGTAAAATTATATGTATTAGTTTGCAGAAACAATACACAAAAAATAAGAAATAAGTAAAAATAATATAACTAGCACAAAACTTCGTAAATAATGACGTTCCATTTCAAGCAAATTATTTTTAAATCACTAGATGTATAAAAAATAGTTATGAAAGTTATAGTATATTTCCCTTGTTATTTTTTTTTATTGTGAGTTCAAATTGTACTTTAGAGAATATTTTATATTCTAATATATATATATATATATATATATATTTCGCTAGCCTCTTTAATCAAGATGAGGTGATAGATTTGGCAGTCTTACAGTGGGCAAAGATCCTCTGCCTAACCTACTATGGATTTCGTACAGAACGAAGCAAGAGCGTATTAAGTAGATGCCTAATTTCTGTGTTCCTAGCTATTAATTTCAGCTAGATACGTCAACACGATCTCAAGTAAAATGGTCTTACAGACGGACAGACGGTCAACAAAGTTATCCTATAAGGGTTTTGAGGTACAGAACCCTAAAAAATGGTTGTCTGTACTTTATGCACTAAACAATTATTTTTAGAATTTTTCCCCTAAATTTTGTTTGAGCAAAGTCTGCCTACAGTTAAGTTGTTTCCTCAGTAAAACATAAAATATTTTGACATTTAAATTTATTATACTTTGAAATTCATTGATTCACACATCCCATCATACAAAATGTCAGATTTTTTTTATTTTAGACTGTGAAATTAAAATTTTTGTTTAATTATTAATTTATTTTTATTATACCTACAAAGTGGTCCCTGCTAACAAGAATTCTATAAAAGTGTTCCCTGATCAAGAAAAGATTGGAAACCCCTGGTTTAGAAGATGAATTAGAAAGGCACAGACAGAGGCTTTATTTATTATAGATAATCATAAAATTTTTGTAAGCAGGAAAATTATGCACATGAATAAAAAAGATAATTTAAATAACCCTTAATTTAATCCTCAATTTCATTAAATACAGAGTGCATTTAGTGAGAAATTATAATTTATTAAACATGGAGAAAAATAAAACAAATTATTTGACTATGGGCTATTATATTTATTTCAAAATTAAATACAGAATCTATGGACCTGACAATGCCAATATGACAAGTGATCCAATAAAAATATTTAACATCGTTAATTCCATTATTTAACTAAATACATCAAACTTTTCAATTTTAATAAAAAATTCTATAACTTTACACATTTTAGACATTGATTTTTTTTAAATGACCATTTCCTTTATCTACAGAAGAATATTTGGATATAAGAAAAAGTTTTATTTTGCATGAAAATCTAAATGTTTTATATGAATTAAAATACAAATAAAAATGAAGTAATAAATAATGATAGTAAAATTAAAACGGTTCGTGAATATGAGAATGATTTAACTATATCTAGCTTAAGCACAAACATTAATTTGAAAAATCATACTGCTATATTAAAAAAATAAACAATACCGTTATAAAATGCTGGCAACACAAAATATAACAACTTGAGAAACATTTTATGCACCAATTAAAATTATAGTTACAGTAAAACAAAGAAAAATAGGATTCAATTGAGCAATACTGTCCATTAAGTAGCAAAGGCTTACAAAAACTATCTAACTAAAATATATTTTTGATTTAAGCTTAATTGAAGGATCAAAAATAATTAAAACCAATAACTCTAAAATTAACAATTGTCTGAATCAAAATCACGATGTCATTTGAAATATAGCAGCTTTTGGACAGTATTTCGAAACTATTTATAACTATAAAAAATAAGCAGCAATATTGTGTATAAAATCATATAAACGCAAGAAGTACACGATAGAAATAAATTTATTTTTTATCTATAGATTGAAACATAACTCGTACACACACAGATATCTCGCTATTACAAACGCAACATTTACAGGTGCAAAATATAAAAAAAAGTGTAAAATTCTACTTAAAAAAATAGTTTCTTTAATCAAAAATGTAAATATTGGAATAAAATTTATTTGAAAATAATTGTAAATAAAATTATTGTACATACATTATAAATAATATTCATGTAAAGTCATTGAGACTGTTAAGTCACTCATGCATTTTTTTGAAACAAGTAAAGCAAAAGTAATGAAGAATACAATATCCAGAACTATACAATAAAAAATTAAAGAAATATATTTTGTATGCGAAATAAAGCTAATGTCCCAGTAATTACGCAAATTTAATAATAACTCAATAGACTCATTTGCTTCTAAAACATTAAATTTTTTGGAATTAAGTTCTGGAAAACAACAGTTATTTACTGTAACAGTTTACAAATCTATAATTGAATTCATATGATGTTATTAAAATATAAGAAAATTGAAAATTCTCCAATGAAATGGCAGAATGTTATAAAGTAACATAAAAACCATAACATTACTTTCGAAAATCAATAAAAGAATGACTATCAGTCGATAATATTGCAAAATAATTATAATAATACCTAAAAACTCAACTAATTATGAACATCTGTATCACACTTTTGAGAAACAATAATGTTGTAGGGAACTTACCTTTATATGCTTGTTCTAATATAATTATATTGCCTTAGTAAAATATCAATGTGTTTTCATTATTATATTATAATGTATAGGTATAACATTCTCTTCATCTCGTTTTAATTATAACTTTCGTTTTTTCGTTTCGTTTCGTTTTCATTATATTAAAATAATAATTTTATAAATCGAAATGAGTTGTCTCATTATTTTGCATTTCTTTTCTCTTGTAACAAGACATGAGGCATTGAGTTCCGTTACTCACCATGTAAAATTGAAAATTGAATAATACGTGAGAAACGGAGTTTTTTGAAGGTAGTTCCGTCTGCGTCACGTACAGCATGAAGGCAAAACAATCGAAGAAACTATTAAAAAACAAATACCAACACATGAATATTTCACTAAAGGCTTATAAATTTTCTGAAAACCAAGCATATTTCTGCCTTATCTATCATATTTATTTAGATTTGCCATACTATTGCCAAGTACTATTACTTGCCATATTAGGGTTGGGCGGGAACGCATTGGGGAACTGTCCAAGGTTCAAACCACTAAACTGTTGAGACAATTGGGATTGATTTTGATTAAAAAAGTTTTGTTGAAATGGTTGATTTTGATTTTGTTGATTTTGCGGCTGTGGGGGCATTTGAGGTGGGAACGCCTGAAACTGATTCGGCATTGATTGAAACTGATTGAAAGATTGAATACCATTTTGCATTGGCATATTATTGTATGGTTGATAGGTCCCAAATGGGTATGCGGGTTGAATAGCTTGAACAGGATTGAATTGACTTGCTAAAGTGTTACTAGGAGTTTGACTGTATAGAGCTAGAATACTGTCTTTTGTTAGTTTAGACTTTTCCTTCTCCGTGGGGGCTGGTTGTTTAAAGAAATTTTCTTCTTCAGTTTTTAGATCGGGTTTTGATTCTTCTGGTTTCGGTTCTAATGGTTTTTCTGGCGCTGAGAAGAAACTTGAGAATATATCATCATTTGTTGATGGTTTCGGTTCTGGCTTGGCGGTGTCCAGTCCTAGAAGATCAGCTGAACCGTTTGACGTCTTGCTAGTTTCTGCTTGGCTCGTTGGTGTGTTCCTACCCAATTTGGGACTGACTGACGACTTGGGTTTTGGTAGGCTCGGTATTACATCCGATTTCTGTAAGCAATATTGTATTAAAAT
>DWAO01001021.1:0-21056 GCA_018230605.1 Heliconius congener | reverse complement strand
ATAACTCGGACGCGTAATTTTTGGTAGTGGGGACTGCGTACGCGCCGTCCCCCTCGTAAAACTGATTAATCTACATATCTAATGTATTATATGTATATGGATTTTAAATATATATAATGTTATATTTGTTTTAATAGCAAATTATATGACAATAAAATCTTTCTTTGCTGATTTTAAATGATTATTTTTTATATAAAAAAATCGTTGTGGATTTTTTTAGTAATTAAAAACATATCAAAATTAATTAATTCTTAATTATATGAAAGTCATAATGAAGAAGAAAAATGTTTTTTAAATCAATATAATAATAAAAAAATATATATTATTTCTTTAAAAAATATTTATTATACTCATTTCTGATTCTGAATAAATAACGTTTGAATGTTTTTGTATATTTTGTTAATACATTTATACTTTACGTATCCATAGAATCATGAATGTATGTACACACACCAATAAAAAAATCTTTAAATGTGTTGTTGCTATTATAGAAATTGAGAAGTGAATTAGTAAATTTTCAATTTGCACAATTATTTAACTGATTCTTAAATTGTAATTATATATAAAATATGGAATGCTGATGCCCATAAAATTGAATGTATATAACTCTTCTAGGTAGGCAAAGTGCAACAATTTCGATTATAAAAAATAAATTCTGCGGTAAGTGCGGAACGGAGTTCCTTAGGTTCCCACTGCCTACCCTGCAATATGATGAACATAAATTGTAGAATCAACAAAGTCTCCGAGCGACGGTGGAGGCGCACGACACGGTGCAGCTGTGGGGCGGGCGGCGCGTGGACAGCCGCGCGCTGTGCCCCGGCGACGTGCTGCTGCTGCCGCCGCACGGCTGCACCATGCTGTGCGACGCGGCGCTGCTCGCCGGCACCGCCATCGTCAACGAGAGCATGCTCACAGGTGGCCCGCCTCTTATTTAGTTTCACTCTGTTCTTGATAATGAATACTTTGTTTTATAACAAACTAAACAAGTGGTATCTTCTAACATCGTTGACTATTTATTGATGACAATATTTTATGGTATATTGTTTCAAGGTCAAAAAAGTGATATTACTCTTTCAAATTCAGGAAATTGAGAGTTTACCATACTCCAGAACAAGAAAATAAAATTTATTCATTCCCTCTACACGCCCATTTAGCCAAATAATACCTTTTATTTGTAATCAAAATATATAATTTTCTATAAATTATTTTACTAGGTGAATCCGTACCAGTAACAAAGACAGCCTTGCAAAGGATCGATAAAGAGTTTCACCTAAAAGAACACAGTTCGAGTGTACTGTTCTGTGGAACTAAAGTTATACAGACCAGATATTATAATAATGAACCTGTTAAGTAAGTTCATTTTTTATTTGTCAATTTTTGAAAAAAAATATTTATTTTCTATCTTGTGTTCATTTTTTAATCAGCATCTGCTTAAAAACATATTTAAATTTCATAATCATATTTAATAGATGCCAAGAAAATAAACATTATTGTTAAGGGTCGTTACCCTCGCTTGCTGTAAGGGCTAGAGATTCAGTATATTTTTATTTAAGATAAGAAGAAATACTAATAAAGTTAAACCTTAGTTCATCGCGTGAATTTGAATCATGTTAAAACAATTCACTAGGAACCAGTGCCACTTTCCTATGCTTATCTATCTAGACTCTTTATATTTGAATCAATAGCTAACATTACTTATAATTTCTAACAATTTAGTTTAGGCAATGTAAATAGAGTCATTTTAATACAATTTTTCAGTATTATTACATACTAATATGTAATGAATAAGAAGGAATGTTAGAAATAGTTCAATTAATTTTGAATAATTGTAACGTAATTCACAAAACCGTTATTTTATATGATTTTCCTTACATTTCAGAGCCCTAGTCCTACGTACAGGTTACAACACGAGTAAAGGGGAATTAGTAAGAAGTATTTTATATCCTGTACCAGCTGACTTCAAATTTGACAGGGATTCATATAAGTTTATATTTATTTTGGCATGCATTGCTATTATCGGGCTGGCGTATACTGTGGCTTTGAAGGTCAGTTTTTTAATAATATCATATTGTCGAAAGTAATAAAAAAACACTCTCAAAAACATAATTAAATCGAAATCGTGGTATCTTTATGGTTCCAACAAATAACAAGTCCCCTCTCCTACAGACGTACAGGGAGATGACGGCCGGCGACGTGGTGCTGAAGGCGCTGGACATCATCACCATAGTGGTGCCGCCCGCGCTGCCGGCCGCCGTGACGGTGGGGCGCCTGTACGCCGTGAGCCGCCTGCGCGCCGCGCGCGTCGCCTGCCTCAACACCAGGGCCGTCAACGTCAGCGGCTCCCTGGATTGCATTTGTTTTGATAAGGTACGCTTTTTTGAGGACTGCATAGAGGACTGGTTGTGGGTTCAATCCCCACTCTAGAAAATTATTCATATTTTTTTTTATTTATATTTTCATTTCACACAATGCCTCCAGAATTCAGCAGAAAGTTGAAAATGGAGTATCTTAACTATAGGCTCCCTCTGCCTATCTTGCTGTGTGCAGGAGACAGCGTGAAGCTGATTTGATTTTGATTTCCATTACTGTGCAGTTTCGTACGAACCTCCTCCGTCTCCGCCACACAACTGTGGAATGCCTTACCTGCGGCAGTGTTTCCACGTCGCTACGAACTGGGCACCTTCAAAAAGCGCATCTATCTCCACTTAAAAAGCCAGCAACGCACCCGTAGCTCCTCTGGTGTTCCACGGGCGCGCGGGCCCGTATGCTCATCTGCCTTGTCTTTATAGATATATTTTTATAGTTTCATTTTGTATCCCGCAATAGAGCATGGTAGAAGAAAAACGAGTGTTGAGAATTTTTTTGTTTATTTTTCAGTTGAAACAATTTTGCCATACAGTGCAAGTAGATCTAATACCGTATTTTCGCCGCCGCATATTTTTTTAAGCAAATGAGAATAAATTATAATGTAAACATTTCCATGACCGAACATAGATCTATAAACCAATGTTGTACTAATATGGGATATTCGTCGCCTAATAAAAAAGTAAATTAAAATCATTGATTTCAGTACTTTATTTAGTAACTCCCATTTGAGATTGATTGGTTGTTATTCTTCTCTTTTTTAGTCTTTATCTACAACAAAACTTAAATATAATTTGCAGCTCAATAGGATTTCTCTTACAACTAATTTTTTTTTCATGGACGTTAATTTAAGACTACAATATCACCATTATATCTCTTACAATACCTTGATATACAACAATACACAATTTTTTAAGTATAATTACACCTTTTTAACACAAGTCGCCACGTTTCCTAGACTCATTGAGGAACTGTCCTCTAGGCAGATAGTCTATAATACTACTCTAACATAGACATTGAGAATTGGGCTTATATTTTGTGTTTTTACTCTCTAACTACGCCATACGTATATATAGATATGTTTACACAAATTTGTCCATTTCCCCAGACGGGTACACTGACAGAGGACGGCTTGGACATGTGGGGGGTGGTTCCCGTCAGTAACGCGACCTCCCCCCCACTGCTCGCGCGCCCACAACGAGACCCGAGACACTTAAACGATTTACACGAACTGAAGATAGGCATGGCCTCGTGTCATAGCTTGACGTTGCTTAATGGAGAGTTGGCTGGTGATCCGCTGGACTTAAAGGTGCCATTTTGGTTTAGCTACTTTATAATATTTTAAGCTGTTTTTTGTGGTTTTTTTTTTGGATCCAAGTTTCTGGTAAAAATTATGAATTATACTGATATTGAATATATTCAGCCATTTTTGTTCATTAGAACATCAATGGAATCTTGGTATTGTTAAATGTATTTTCTGTCTTTATGTAACTCTATTCTCACTTCATTTTGAAACACTGTATTGTGTTCAGACACGTTAATTTTGCCCTTAACAAAAATCAGAGTGGCGTATTCATACATACCAAGATATATTTTTTATTCTACGTACATTACAGGCCTCAAACACACTATCATCTGAGCCTCACTGTTAAATTAACTAAACTTTCAGTAAACGTACAATAAGTATGACTTATACTGAATACTGACGTTTACTGACAATTTAATTTGTATAGTATTATACAGCATGCATAAAAAGTCTAATTATTTGTTATTGTTATTTTAATTTATTTTAAAGATGTTTGAATCAACCGGCTGGCGGTTGGAAGAACCGGAAGTACCTGAAAGTGCAAACTATGAACTTCTCACACCTACAGTGGTTAAGCCGAGAGGAGCAGCGAATATTAACGTAGATGATTTACATGTAAGTTATATATTAAGTTTAATGAAAAAAAACCTGCAAATGTCCCATTTCAAAGTTATTCTCATTATTATTTTATTTGTATATGTACTATTAATATTATAGATTCCTTTGTAAAATTATGTTTTTTAAAGTATATACATACATCCTTCACGCTATATTCCGAGCGGGGTAGTCAGAGAGAACGGAGCGCCAAACGCTACGGTTTCTACATACTTCTTTCGCCTCGTCTACTGTCATCAACCACTTCATACAAGCCCTCCGGGAGTCCTCATGCGAGTTCGTTTTCAAGTTCGTTAACCCGTTAACCCTGTTACCGACAGCGATACGCTTTTCCGCATCTATTTAGTATCTTCTATCTCTACTAAACATAAACCACATCATTCACTTGTTCTAATATCTTCATTTTTTAAAAAAACCTTTTGACTAAAATTTTGTTTTACATTAATTGCAAATTTTATGTCCAATGCATAACAACACAATAAATTTTCCAGGTACCACTAGAAGTAGGCATAGTACAGCAGTACCAGTTCGTGTCTAATTTGCAAAGAGCGTCTGTGGCGGTTCGATTACTGGGCGAGGACGTTGTGCGGGTGTACTGTAAGGGGGCGCCAGAAATGTTGAGAACTTTGTGTAAACCTAAAACAGGTTAGTTAGAATATGTATATTGAATTGTTGTTGAGGCCAGTCGTGGCGTAGAAGTAGAAAGTGTGATGTAAACGCGACCGGTTGTGGGTTTGGTCCCCCACTTGAGGAGTTGAAAGATTTATTTAAGTTTATATTTTCATTTCTCAGCTCTAGTGTCGAGGCAAAGCGCGGTGTTGAGTTCCGCCACTAAACACGCAAAGCCAGCCAGAACTCAGCGGAAAGTGGGGAATGGACTGTCTTAACACTAGGTTCCCCTGCTGTGTGCGGGATACATAATTTTTTTTAGATAAATATATACTTAATATAACTCGATGCCCCCGAGTAAGAACCAAACCCACGTTCATTCTTTAACACCATCACACTGTAACATGATTTCTTGGTAATCAAAATGTATTGTAAATTGTTTTGATTGATGAGTTGGCATTTAAAAATTAAGCTTCTCAAAATTCATATGTTTCTCACAAATGTTGAAGTCAAGTAAATAATGTCAAAAAGTTTTATTTATGATATATTCATCATCAATGTTAGTAATAACATAAATCCTAAGGAACATCAGTTTTATAACAATTTCTATAATAAATATTATTTATGGTTTTCGTTCCAGTTCCGGGCAATTTAAATGAAATATTAAGTTCGTACGCGGAAAAAGGATATCGTGTAATAGCAATGTCTACGCGAATTATTGAAGCTACGTTCAAACAACTACAGAAGATGAATAGAGAAGAGGTATATACTTTACTTTTTTATTATTATTTCTCGCTGTAGTACGTTAAAACTATTAAAACTAAACTTACCAAACCAACAAAAAAAAACGATTTGCATTAATTTCGATTCGCACTCGGGGTATTAATATTTTTCTTGTTCGACGACAAGACAAGCATATGTAAACAATTCGTTGTCCCGAGTGAGTATCGAACCCACAACCATAGTGTTTATCACCAGACACTGTGTAGCTCCTTAAGAAATTACTCATATTATTAATTTTTCAGGTGGAATGCGATTTAGAATTTTTAGGCTTGGTCATAATGGAGAATAAACTGAAGGCAGCCACTACAGGCATTATAAGGGAACTGAAAGAGGCGAACATTCACGTTGTTATGATTACAGGTATTTATTTATTATAAGTATTTATTATTATTTTTCAGCTTCACGCTGTATCCCGCATATAGGAGGGTAGACAGAGGTAGCCTAGTGTCAAGACACTCCTCATCCGAATTTCCGCGGAATTCAGGAGGCATTACGTGTTGAGTATAGTTTTTGTTTCGGTTTCGGCTAGTTTCGGACAAAAATCGTAGGTTTGGCCATTTTCAGATATTTCAGATATATAATTTGAGAGCCCATTTATTTTATATATAAATGGGCCCGATATAAATTCAAAACTTATGTTATTATATTTACCGTTAATAAATGTGATTTCAAGTAAAGCATAGAAAATTATTTTTAGAAAAAGTATAATAATTATGAATATTTGAACGTAGCTAGAATCGAACCCGCGTCAATTGCAAAACGGTCAAAACGGTTTCACCAATAAGACATCAAGACTTGTAATCCTACTACATTCAAATTTTATTTATAAGATTTCAAAAATAGATAGATCGGGCAAGAATTTTATTAAATTGAGGTTCACTATGTAATAATATCCAAAAATGTATAGTTGAAATATTAATTATTGAATGAAAGAGGACATTTTTTTAAAATATTCTGTTTAAATTGTTTTACGTAAAATTTAGAGAAATAACATTAATACACAAAATGTACCAAGATTAAGATATTCATTGTAATTTTTTTTTATATTATATAAGTAAAATAAGTAATTTGATTTCTAGGTGACAACATCCACACGGCTGTAAGCGTAGCTCGCGAATGTGGAATCCTAGCGAGTGGAGAACGAGTGGTTCAACTGGGAATTGAACCCCACACTACAAAATTGTACTGCGAGAGTTCTATACAAGGGGTAAGATTTTACTTAGAGATTTTTGCTTAACAAAAACAAATACGAATAAAAATTAAATATTATATTCACTTTTAGATAAACGTAGGCGGTCGTAAATCATTCGACCGTGAATGGCGGAGCATCGACAGTGGCCACGTGTCCTGGTCATCATCACCTGATGTGGAGACACCCTCGGGAGAGGCCAGATACAAAATTGTCATGACTGGTGATACTTGGAAGGTTGGTTCACGCTTTATCCCGCATATAGAAGTTTAGGTGTATGGATCAAATTGCACCGCCCAATTTTCGAAACCATGAAATGAAATAATTTAAATATAATCAGTACCCCGAATGTGGATCGAGCTCATTCATCACGACACCATCACGTTTACAGTCATATACGTTCCGCTGCGCCGCGACGGTGTGTGGCATTTTTTATAAAATCTTTACTATATTTTATAAAATATTACAGATTCTTCGAGAACAATTTCCCGATGCCATAGGCAGGGTGATATCCCGCGGCGCCGTGTTCGCGCGCATGTCGCCCGATCAGAAACAACAACTCATATTGGAATATCAAGCTTTGGGATATTACGTTGGTTAGTATTTGTTTTGTAGAGAAAGCGGCTTCAATTTTTGCCTTGTATGTGGCCAGTGGGAGAAAATAAAAAAGAATATCATGACTCTGATGAGGACGGCGTTATTCATGTCTCGGTAAAGGATGGTGCGTGGGGAATGGAGTGTCCTAACACTATGTTTTTACACCCTGCTATATGCGTGATACAGGTGAAACAAAAAATGCTGTAAGAGATCTATCTGTTCTAAAAGTAACATATAATATTTCTATTGAAAGTAATCTTTTAATATATGATATTAAAAGTATAATAGTTTACATTTCGTGATTTCCAGGCATGTGCGGCGACGGCGCCAACGACTGTGGAGCCCTAAAGGCGGCGCACACGGGCATCTCTCTCTCCGACCTAGAGAGCTCCGTGGCGGCGCCCTTCACCTCCCAACAGCAGGACATTTCTTGCGTGTCCCGAGTCCTCAAAGAAGGCAGAGCAGCTTTGACCACCAGCTTCGGAGTTTTCAAGTTTATGATTGCTTACTCACTCGCCGAATTCTTCTCTGTTGCCTTTTTATACTATTTTGACTCGAATTTAACGGATTTTCAATTTTTATATGTAGATGTCGCTCTAATCGTTAATTTTGCCTTCTTTTTCGGTATGACTGAAGCGTTTACGGGTAAATTGTGTAAAATACCACCATTGACGTCCTTATTGGGTCTAGTTCCAATGGTTTCCTTGATAGGACAAATGTTTTTGTTAGGCCTAACTCAGTATTTGAGTTATTATGCTCTAACTTTGTTTCCATGGTACGTAAGACATACTTACGAAGGCGACGAAGCGAATGAATGTTGGGAGAATTACGCCATTTTTACGGTGTCCATGTTTCAATACATTATTTTGGCGATAGTCTTTAGTCATGGCGCCCCCTATAGACGATCGGTTATAACTAATAAACAACTAATGTCGAGTATAGTAATAATGACGGCAATTTCTATTTACATAACGATTACTCCTGCACAGTGGCTTTCGAAGTTTCTAGAACTGAGAATGCCTAAAGATCCTCTAATGTCATATATTGTGATTGCGTTGGCGTCGTTCAATTTTGTAATGGCGCTATTCTTTGAAAGGATCGTGGTACAATATTTAATGCAAAGCAAACAGTATATACCAAAGTTCCTAAAAGAGAGACATGTTAGAAAAACACCATATTTATCGATTAAACGACAATTAACAGAAACTGATTATTTACATTGTGATAGTATTATTAATTTTGATAATGAATCTAAAGATTCCAAATTCAATACAAGTTCTGATTGATTTTTTTTTTATTTTTTTTGTTGGACGAATTGAAATTCTATTATTTTTTATTTCTTATGGAATATTTATATAAGTGTATTTTAAAAGATAAGCGATCTTCGTAAATGCATTCTGATATATTAAGATAATTTTACTGTTAAGTAGACAAAGGTGAATATTATGTTAAAATATAGTTTATACAAAAAGTTATACCATACATAAATTTTATAGTCATATTATTTACCGTATACGATTTTTACGATATTGAAAGAGATTTTAAACTGCAATTAGTACATTCCGTATTTTGAGATAAAACTGTTGATGTCAAATCTTAAATATTCCTATTCAAATCAATGTAGGTTATACCGACGAAGATATTTAATAATGAAATAAAAAAAATACCAACATAAATGTTTATACAACAAAAATATTAACTCTTACTTATATAGAAATATTTTTTTTTAACATTTATTATCAAATATTTTTTATTTATACATTAGTACTTTTTTTAAAAATGTAGAACTATGTCCATTTATTTAAAAAAAGAAATATTATTAATATATAATGTATTGGTATCATTTACACGGTATTATATTATAAGGATTCTTTTAATAAGTAAATTAAATAAATTAATATTAAATATTTATTTGTAAACGTACATTATTAAGAACGTGCCTTTTATGTATAAACAAAAACACAAAATCATAATAGGCAGTTATACAAAACATGTGATATTTGTATGTAACATAGTATATAAATGTGCCTGTGTATGTGTTACCATCAGGTGACGCTACGCGCTCGTTTGTCTTGTCTTTGGCATAAAATGCCAATGCCAATTTTTTTTAAAATTATGTTTATATACTTTTTTCTCGTCGCCATTTTGCTAATGACAATGAATAAATGGTTTACAATATTTGTAAACATAATGTTTTTTATATTTTTAGTTTTCTCGAAAAAGAAGTTTTTGACACCACGTGTCTGGTAATCATCATACACCTAGTCCAAAAATCCAACCAAAAATCATACACCTAGAAATTATAAAATAATAACAGCTTTTTAGTAATTGTAATGTTTGTATACTATATTTTAAATATGATTTATTCCCTCTAGTGTCGAGGCAAAGCGTAGCGTTGAGTTCCGCCACTCAACACGGAATGCCCCTAGAATTCGGCGGAAAGTTGGGAACGGTGTCTTTACACTAGGTTCCCTCTGCTTCCCTGTGTGCGGAATACGTGCGTGAAGCTGATTTAATTCATTTATTTCATTTAAATATGATGTCATGAAATATAGAACCCCCTTGTATACCTCTCCCATCTCTGTAATGTGTGATCATGCTCATGGATGATCTAAACAAAAGTTTGGACAGGTTGCTTTCATTTTAAAATCATATTTCAAAGTAAATTATGTACAACGCACAAACTGTCAATTGTAATTTTTCTACAAAGAGCCAGTTGTAGCTCGTACTATGTGAAATTAATATTATATTTTAAGTATACTATAAATGTGCCTTATTTGATGTTACCGAGTTTTTTAAATGCTATACGCATTTATAATATGTTTATAGTAACTTCCAGTAATTCAAACATATGAAGTTTTTAAACATTAAGGACTTAATTTATTTGCATATTTTGAAGTCATCATTGGAATGAAATAATTTTCACATTAAAATGTTTTAGTTTTTTTTGCTTATTTCTTTAAACACTGTATACTGTATATATGTCTGTATATTTTTTCCTACGATTAATAACTTTAAAAAAATTTAATGGTATATGTCAACCTTTGTTTTTGAATTATAACTGAACAATGTTTATAAAATAGTTATAAGGTACAGTAAAAAAGTATACTTTTATTATGTCTGCATTTATTTATAAATTTTTAAAAATGTAGTTCCTTTTAAATAATAATCTTTAATATTGAATAATATTCACGTTTTCTTTAAATAATATGGGTTTTTGTTTCATATGAAATAATTAATCAATATTACAAACTAATACTATTTTAGTTTTTTGTTTTTAATAGACTTAAAGGTTAAATTTCATTATACCAAGATATATTGATAGATAGATCGTATACTATACACCGGTTAGTATTTACATTTTTATTTCTTTTCTTGTGATATTAAAAATATTATATTGAAAATAAAATAGATAAAACAGCAAATCGTATTATTATTTCTCCTCATAGTTGCCCTTAGAAACCGTTTCTTATCGATTCGTAATAATGCAAAGCGCGATGTTGAATTCCGAGACTTAACTTCGGCACTTGAACGGCCGAAAGTGGAAAACGGAGTGTCTTAAACTAGTTTTCCTTTGGCCTACTATATAGGGGTGTATAAAATATATATAGATATTACATAGGTACAAATTTAATATAAATTACATAGATACTTTTGCACTGATAATTCAATATTCTATTTAAATAATAAAAAATTGGGGACAATAAAATTGACTATTTTTTTGTTTTTTGGACAGTTTAGAAAATAGAACCCATCACGATAGCACACAGTATGGGCATTGAGAAAATCTAACATCATTGTTTTTTTAACAGATTAGGTATTTCGTATATATGCAATAGGAAGAAGAGGAAGAGGAGAAGATCTGGTGTTAAAAACATTTATTTTCGTTTTATCCCCTGAATAATATCCTAGGTGCCACGTGTAAAACGCGTGCCAGCGTAAAGTGTTCCAGCTCACGTCAATCGGGCCTAATTTGATAAAGTTGAGATATTTAATTTTTTTTTTTTATAAGCTAAATATCTTAATAAAGATGTCTTCATTTTTGCCGAAAAGAAGAACCTACAAGTAAAAGATCTATTGTATTAAAAAAACGACCATTTGGCGAGTAAATAAAAAAGTATAAATCTTTCGCAATAAAATTTATTACTAAAAGCAATAAATAGTGTGACAATAAACTCTAATAATAAATTAACAAAAGTTAAACTTTATACATAATTTTCATATTATTTTGGCATCACAGTACATTCAGAATTTTTGTGGGCTTCTTCATTTTTATATTTGAAACTCATTTTAACACATTTGATGTGAAATACAACTTTTACATATTAATAAGACGATATATAGATATATAAGACGAAGTTTTTGAAATTGTTTATTATTTTTCTTAACACTATAATGGAATTTAGCACAATTTTACTTGAGAAAGTCAAATATTAATGTTAACATCTAACATATAGTGACGTTCAATATTAACTTAAGCACTAAATACATTTTAGTAAGAAAAGGTCACATTATATATTAAACTTAGCATCTATATTCATGAAAATATAATAAAAGAAGAATATTGTCGGCTTTGAGTTATTTTTCCATTGAATATCTCATAAGTTATTTAAAAAAAAAGAGATATTTTGAGAAGTTTGCACTTTTATTTTAGATATTTAGAACTTTTTCCAACATTGAACAGAAATACTACGACGATATTCATAATAATTATAGCATCTTAGATGCACCATATACGATAGTACATAAACTTTCAAGTATATAAATACATATATTACTCATATTCACTTTGTTAGCACAAACTGACAGAGAAGTATTTATTTAATACAACACGTGCTTAGGAATTAACGGGAAATTAATGAAAAACAATATCGACTAATATGCGATTTAGATATATTATATTTTATACTATCAACTGTACTATATGAATATAGTTAAACTAAACAATAATATCGTTATTTAAATTGAAATTAATTTTGACAATTTTCCTGAAGTTTTAAGTGTAGATTCGCATAATATCGATATTGTTTAGATGGCTATTTCAAGACATACATTTTTTAATTTTCTTTCCAAACGTTATAATGAAGCACCACATGTATAAACTAATCATTAATACAATTAATGATAAATTATACACACATTGTAAATGACTTGCGACGCCACGAGGTGGGCTATATAAGGTGTCATACAATTATATTATATTAATAATAATTATTATTTTGGAAAAATATTCCTAATATATACTTATTATATAAACAGTCAAAATGAGTGTAGAAAATGATCAAATTCTGGACACAATTCTTAACTAAATTCGAACAGTCAAACGATTTTTAAGAACCTATTGTTCAGGTACTCTTAGTACCGGACATTGCAGACTTTTAAATGAGAAAAAATGTCGTGAATTTTTAAATCAGAGGAAGATTTGTTGTTTTAGTTATTAAAATCCTTATAATATTCAACTATTAATTTATGCATAATCGATGAACATTTTGTATAATTATTTTCATTGTAGTTATATTTATATTTTTTAATTCCTTGAAATTAAAGTAAAAAACAATTCGTTTTTATATCGAAAAGAACTACTTATTTTTATCTTTATCATTATAACTTTAAAAAAAGAAAAGGCCCACATCGGGGAACAGTCAGAAATAGAGTTAGTTTATAAAAAAAAATCTATGATTAAACTTAATAAAAATCTACAATGTACGGTGGCTATCGTTCTAGCTACGATCTACGCAGAGTGGACTTAGTATGCCAAAATTAACTACAAAATATAATATTACACCAACAACTTATTCTAAATAATAATAATATGAAAAATAACAAAAATAGAAACTAATAAGGATTACCTTTAAGGAATAACGACATATTACATTTACTTCAAAATTGTTATTTTGGCATAAGTAAGTCATTTAATAATTATTAAAACTGCGACTATTACACAGTAAACATTTAATTTCAATACATGCCGTTATAATTCCATAAAATGGCGAATTTCAATGTTCAAGGGTTGCGGCGGAGCTTGGAGAAGAAACTGTAACATATAGTATAGCATATAAGTAAATATACAAAAAGAAAGTATTTATTTCATTTGATATTTATTAAGAAAAGACTAAAAATACGGAGTTTTTTTTTCGGTGTCAGCCATCACCATTTTATAATATTTAGAAGAGTAGCTACATATTGTAAAACCAATCCATTTATAGTCTAATTTTGAGATTTTATAACAAAAAATAATAATTGGTTAATTCTCACAATAACCTAATAATAGTGCATTGTGCAAAGTGCATGTCGTTTAGTGCATTGACAGTTCAATTCAACTTTTTACCTTTTAAATTTTATGTCTCCAATTATATTTTTATACTACATGCAATATTTAAATTTAAATAGACAGTTTTTTTTTACATTCAAATAACAAATTATTATTATATTTTCAACTATTATTGATACCAGACGACAAGGCACGGTGTGTAATGGAGAGTGGGACTATGGACTCGAACGTTGGATGTGTTTAACAATCGTCGTCTAATGTAAAAATGAGAATGTAACACAAACATAAAATGTAATGGCGCAAAATAACTTACCGAAAGCTTGTATTTCGTGCAGGAGCAATGCTTAGTGCAAAGTGTCGCAAGTTCTTTTCTTTGACTTTCTTACCAGACATTTTAGTTTCCATAGTTATTAATTTTGTGGGTAGCATAGTCAGATTTCCATTAAAAACACTTCATTGCTGATTTTTATTAAAGTTTGATTACCTTGTAGATACAAATTAAACCACAGTTTAAACTGCAGTTATTAGTCATATAAAAATATGCACATTTAAAAGCACACATTAAAAAAGCTCTTAAAACTGTAATATAATAGACAACAAAAAGAAAAATAAATAAAAAGCCCATTGATCGTGAACATTTCGTATAATATATTAACAACTAACAGAGAGACAGGCGAAGCAAGCGCTACTACTCTCGCTAATTTCGTTTCGAATATTGATTCATTTTACATTGTGCATTATTCTTAAATATACATATATGTATACATTACGAAAAAAATCAATTTAACATAATTGTTTATTAGACATGCATGTGGTCAAGACTAAAACCAAGTTATATATAAAAAAAAAATATCCTAGCAGATCTATGAAACTGGAGACGTCGGTCGCAAGGACCGATGACACATCGAATACTGTACAAAAGCTGTGTAAACTTTATAAAGAAAACACTTTTAAAATACAATAAATTATGCAACACAAAAAAAACATCGATATTGCATCTAATAATATAAATACTTAATATTAGATATAAAATGCAAATTATTTAATTAAAAGTTACATTGTTACGTCCGCATTTGTGGGCTGTTGTCATAAAATATTAAAAAAATAAAAATAATATTGTTGAATGTCAAAGTTTCGTAAAAAAACAGGCGTAAATTAATATACCACAGCGCACCAGATTAGACGTAAGCACATAAATTCTTAAATTGCAACAAAACTACTGTCTAATATATTATTATTAATAATTATTATTTAAGTCAAAATATAAAACGTCGGATTTTAAAATGAAAAGCGATATCAAGATACAGGCAAGAATATAGACACGATTTAAAACCTACATAAATCTGTATAAATTAATAATAATAAAAAACATTATATAAATCTGCATTAATACCATTAACTAGCACTAAGACTTTGATTTCTTTGAAATCGAAACGTCAAAATTTGCCATAAAATGACTGTACTCGTTTGTACTGACAATGGAAGTGTTGTAAGCACGAATAATTGAAGTTTTTAATATGAATAGTGTTTAATATTTAATATAATTTAAAATGTTACTTTAAGCGGCGCTGGATTATTATGTAAAAGAAAAATATGAAATAATTTTCTTTAAATATGACTACATAGGTATATATAGCTTGTTTAAATAAATATAACTAAATTTATACATAAAAACGTATAGTTAAGTAGCTAGTTCCAAGTGCCAAGCACTGTCCAACAACTTCCATTGTAAAATCGAGTGATACGAATAATCTCTAAAATTTTCAAAATGGAGTACAAATAAATCACATAGACATCCACTGAAAAACTTACACAATACTACATATACGACTTTTGTTTCACAGAGCACCATTGTAATGTGTTCATTAAATGTTTTGATTCTCATTTTGAAAACGTTTAAATATGATAATAATGCGGTCACTTTATTGTTTTGATATGACATTCATGTTCACTCAGACATGTTTATAAACAATTAACTGACATTAAGTTGCTACAAATGTTGCTACAAATGACGTCTCTGAGTGCCAGATTCGCTCGTGAAACAATAGTACAATAACAATAAATAGTTACAAATCTAAAGCTACTCTATGTACCATAGAAGTTTCGTCGTCGCTCGTTCGCTTATTTCCTCCTTTTGAGTTTCGGTATTCTGTAAGGCGTGCGTGAGTTAGCGGGCATTGTGTTTGAAACATTTGATTTTTTTGTTAAAAATAATGTATTGGTAACTCTGGTTTAAACCAAGGTAACATATATTTTTTTTATTTATTGAATTCTAAAAGTTGCCAATTTATCATTTCATTTGAATACTGTCAAACATTTTATTTTAAATTAACTAATTTATTTTATACAAAGGCGACAATTATATGAAGATATTATTATTACATAAAATATTTTTCAATCAATTATGAAGTTAAAGATCAAAATGGCTAAAAAGAATAATGAAATAGTTCAAAAAATATTTTTTGCTAAAAGCTTTCAAATTAAAATTACACATAATATAAAATGTTTCACAGTTAAATAAAAAGAGACAATATTGAATGGAGTAGAAAATTTCAGTGAGTCCGTGTATTAGTTCAGTGCACGATGGTGTGACGTGTTATATACAATCCGGGGAAAAATGTGTATTTTTTAAGTAAAGAACGTTATAAATTTATTTTTAGGAAAACTCACCCAGAACTCTTCTTGTGGGGCGATGATTGTGATTTTTCCGATTCAAGCAACTTCGTGCTGGAATCTTTCATGAATCCTAGAAATAATTTTCTTATTATATACTATTAAAATTAATACTATTTCAGAACTAGCAATGACTTGGGTTTTATTAGCAACATAAGTAAAAAATACTTTAAACATAGCAGATACTTTAAAATCTACTAACCTTTCCCGGATATGCCGAAAACGGAATTGCCCAAGTCGTTGAGACTGCTCGTGAACTTGTCCGCTTCATTCGCGACAGTGTCGGCTACGACCTCCTCACTTTTCTTAGCACTCGCCTTGGCTTTGTCCAAGCTATCATCCACTTGCTCTAACCTATCCTTTGCTGAACCTTTTATATCCTCCAGTTTATTTCCAGCCGCTACTTGGAAACCTTCAAAGCTATCTTTAACATTCCCGAACAACTCCTTCGAGCTTTCTTCTGCGCTTGATGCTGTACTTTGCACACCACCAACGAATTCTCGCGCAGAGTCTTCTAAGCTATCGAATGTATTTCCAGCGGAACTCTGGAAGCTGCGCAACGTGTCCTGCGCAGAACTTTCTAGACCTTGAACATCGTCCCGAATATCCGCCAACGTGTCTCTGGCAGAGCTTTGTAAATCATCGTATGTGTCCTTTGCGGCGCTAACTTTATCTTTAGCGGCACTCTCCACGGAGTCAAAAGCACTGGATGCTGAATCCTGAACTTGATCGAAAGTTTCTAACGCTGATGATTGTAACTCATTTCCTTTATCACTAGCCGCCTGCTGAATACTTTGTACTTCATTTCTTCCACTATCCTTTATTTCATTGAATTTGTTAGAGATGTCACTTTGTACTTCTGATTTTTTATTTACAGCAGCATTTATAGTTTCCTCTGCGGCTCTTTTGATTTCTTCAGTTGTCTGTTCAGCCTGTTGCCTTATTCTATTCAGCCTGTCCTCTGCTTCATCTTGCGCAGCGTTTTTAGCGTTTATTAACTCATCATTCTTTTCACTAATCGCAAATTGTACACCTGATTTCACTTCTTCTACTTTGTTTTTAGCTTGTTGAGTTTTATCATGGATAGAATTTTCTAGTGAATTTTTCGTATCATTAAAAGAATCTTCTAACTCTTTCTTTGAATCCTGTACAGTTTGTACTGCATCATTCTTTGCAGTTTGAATATTTTGTACTATTTCATCTTTTGCATTATTTACATTTTCAACGATTGAGTCAGCTGTATTAGTGGAATTTTGTACGAGTTCATCTTTTTTATCGTTTACAGATTTAACGACATTTTGAGTTTGGTCATGTGCAGATTGTAAGAGTTCACCTTTTTTATCTTGAGCACTCTTTAACACTTCCTTAGAAGCTAGCACAATCTCATGTTTTTTGCTTTCCAAGCTCTGTGATACATCATCAACTTTGTCTTGAGCACTTTGAATCAATGAATCTTTTACTTCGTTTTTATTTTGAATTAGTTCATTTTGAACGTCTTGTGCTTTATCCAACAATTCATTTTTCTTTTCTTGTGCATTGAGTAATAGCTCCTCTTTTTCATCCTTGGCACTTTCCATGACTTCGCTGGACTTATCTTGTACAGTCTGAGCTACCTCATCTATCTTATTTTTTGTATTTTTTATTAATTCTTCCTTTGTATTTTTAGCATTTTGTAACAATTCATCTTTCTGATCTTGTACGTTATTTACAATTGATTCTGACTTATTTTTTGCATCGTTTATCAACTCTTCTTTCTGATCTTTGACATTTTGTACTAATTCATCCTTTTTATTTTGAACACTTTGCACTACTGTTTCTGTACTTTCTTTCAATTTTTCTTGCTCTTTAGAAAGATTATCTTCTAAATCATTCTTTGCATCAGATACTTGCTTCGCCAATTTGTTAGCAGAATCTTTGCCTTCAACAATTTTTCCTTTGATATCATCTTCAATTTTTTCTTTTTCTCCAAAAATGTTATGGACTAATCCCGTGAAAAAGTTTTTTCCTTCTTTAGATTTCTTCTCTTTTTTATTTTTATTCTTAGATTTATGGCCTTTTTCTTTTATTGAATCAACAGATTCGCCTAGTTGATTGAGTTTGTCGCTAGCTGCTACTTTGGCTTCTTCGATTGTATTCTTAGCATTTTCTTTAACGTTGTTCGCTTTGTCTTTTATATTTTCATTATGATTTTGTACATCTGTCTTTACATCTTGAGTAGTTTTATTAATATCATTCTTAAGATCATTTACTTTGTTTAAAATTGAATTTGTTTTGTCTTGCGCAGCGTCTGTGACGTCTTCAGATGTTTCTTCGATTGTTTTTCCTAATTGGAATAACTTATCTTGACCTCTGAGTCTAATCTCTTCAGCTCGCTCCATTGCTGCAAAATCAAGCTCATGGAACTTGCTCTTAGCTTTTTCTTGTGCATCATCCACAACTTCAATCACGTTGCTTACTTTGCCATTAGCAGAAGACATAATATTATCAAAGTCTGAAGAAGCTTTTGTGTGTACATCAACGATTTTAGCTTTAGTATCCTCTTTCGTTTTATCCACGGATTCAGATAATTCATTAAATTTATTATTTACTGCATTATTAGCTTTTTGAACGTTATTTTCAATGTTAGATTTAAATTCTTCCTTTTTGTTGATCAAATCGTTCTTTAAGTTTTCTGATTTGACTATGATATCCTCTTTGATGTCGCTCGCTTGTTGTTTAATATTATCTTTTTCTTTTGCGACCTTATCTAGACTATCTTTTATATCATTTTCAACACTTTCATTAATTTCTTCAGTAACGAATGCAACTTGTTCGATTCTGTCTGCCAAATTAGAGGTTTCGTCGTGTCGATGTTTTTCACCTTTTTTATATCTACCCTCACAACATCCCGTGTAAAATATGAAGGGATCGGTTTTCTTGCAATGTATAGGGGTGTCTACTGGCTGCATATGCTCATATTGGTGGTATACTTCTTCTGTTTTTAGTCGTATATCATTAGGAGATTCTTCTTCAACTATTAATTTCGTCGCGTAAACTTGATTATTGACATCGTCATCATCTTTAGCGTGAGGTTTAGATTTCACATCTTTGAACATATCTTCGACTTTCTCTAAGAGATCTTCATTAATGAGCCTAGGAGCTGGTTTGGGAGGAGATTTATCTTTAGATTCACGTGGCTTAGGTTGAGGCTTAGGTGACGATTCCTTACTATCCTCCTTATCCTCGCTATGGCTGAATACATTTTTCACTTTACCCGCAAGCCCGCCTAAGAAACCTTCTGGTTTCTTTTTACCTTTCTCTAGAGTATTCATTGGTGTTTTATCTTCGTCAGAATCGAAAGTTGCCTTTGCTTTATTTGAATCAACGTGCTGGCTGTCACCGTTTACTGAAATAAATTATTGATTAATCTACTGTTTCCTTATACTCACATTTAATTTGTCGTGACGTCTGTATAAAAGGAGTCATATTATATGTATAAGAACCGAAACATTTATCGTAGTATAATAATAATATACGTACATATTATTAATAAAAACTTAAAAATATAGTATAAAATATAGTTTTTGTTTGTGTCTTGCAAAGCATAGTCTACATGTGTATGGGAGGGCTAGCATGACATGTAATGAAATATATGATGACAATACTACTACATAATAACATAACATAAATAATTAAATTATAACTAACTAATTGTTTACAATTAGTCAATTTTGTGCTGTTTGTTAGTTTCAAGTCAGAGAAAATAATAATATCAAATAATTGTAAGAAATATTGTATGAAAATATTTTTTATAAGATATTTATTAAAATAATTAAATGTTTTTATTGATGTTCTACTAACCGTGAGGTTTGTTATCTTTATCTTCAGTCTCTTTAGTGACGGGGTGGGAAGGATATTTTACATCGCCATTAGCGATTGATTTATCCTGGAATAGATAATCAAAATATAAAAAAAACTATAATATAGTACAATTTTATCCAATTAACAATATCTCTGCATTCTATATGTTTGGCGTAGTGGCATAGCGGCACAGCGTTTGACTGTAATCAATGTGTGCGTGAGAATTAATTGTTTTCATTTCATCTGTCTCGACATACTCCATTCTCCATATGTGCAATTTACGTGTTGAGTGACTCAACGTACGCGTATAATTTTATAAGATTGAGTTGAGTTGAGTTCGACTAGTGTCGCATATGCATTCTATAACAAAAAAAATATATTTTAAAATACGTACGTGGCCATTGATCACAAGCGCAGGTTCACTCGGTATGGAAGGCGGTCCGACACTGTGGTTGTGGTCCCAGTGGAAGCTCAGCTCGTCTTTAAGTGCATCAAAACCTGAGGAAAAAACGATTTATTTGGTTTTTTAAATTTTATTAATTATTTTAATACTTTATTACACCAACAAGATGATACAGCTTATAAAAATAATAGTAAGAAATACAACTTTGGTGTAAAGGTGGCCTGGTCTTATCAGCACAGGCAATTACTACCAGGCAAACTAGGTTTTTTGTTGTTAAGAAGACACTTCCGTTTTCCACTTTTTGCCGAATTTTAAAGGCATTGCGTATTGAGTGGCGGAACTCAACGCCGAAATACCAAGATAGTGTATTAATTTTATTAATACGCAATAACTATCTATATGTGCA
>DWAO01001020.1:0-21065 GCA_018230605.1 Heliconius congener | reverse complement strand
ATATATATATATATATATATATATATATATATATATATATATATACACATAAATACATATATACATACATACGTACCCATACACATACATACATACCAATACATATAATATAGTATATACATAAAAAAAAAAAAAGAAATTCAAATGATGATGATAAATAAATAAATAGCATAACGTAAAGAAATAAGAAGGAATGTAAAAGAGTAATTTAAAGAGATTTACTCAAGCGGGCAGATTAAGATATATAAATAAGATATGGTTCATTTTCATGTCGTAGACGTGCTATCTAATAATCTGACGATAATCTGAAGAAGCTTGCCTAATATAAGAGTTAATTAATTGAAAAACTATAGAAATGTAATGTAAATAAAGGAAACATACGTTGTTTGAAGTGGAATACTTGTGTTTATAAGAAAATAATTATTTATCATCTTCATCGATGAGTGAAAGAGAAAGAGAGAGAGTCTCTCCGTATTTTTATTCCTCTCTCACTTGCATTTATTAGCTAGCTATCTTATTAATTAGCATTAAAGTTTATCGATGATTTTTTATTACTTCGGTTTATGAAATTTGTCAGATTTCGTTAAAAAAAGTACGGACCACGTGTCTGTAGTGTTAAGTTATAATTATATTTAAAAAAAAAAAGTATAATATTTTATATATTTTCATTAAGTATTTTTAATATGTGGTTACATGCATAATACTAGAAGTGCAAAAATATACTTTCGGTCTCTATAGTTACAAAAGAGTTGGTTGGTCGTATTTATTAAAATTAAGAGTTGTACAGTTTCAACATAAAGCAGGAAGCGTTCTTACCACAATTCCTCGTGTATAAAATTTATACAAGAAAATTAAAATGTATACGAGTACTTATTTTTAAAGTAAACATACGATACGTAAAATAAAGTTAAATACATTGTAAAATTTCTAGTATTTACATAGAAAAGTAAATTTTAATTCGTTAATACCAACATACGTTCATATAGGGTCAAGTCGGGAACAGTGGCTCAGTCGGGTACACTGACTCACGATTTGGCAGACTACGTTTTATCTGTGGGCCATTGAATTTTAAATGGCAACAGCGTCTGCAGTGAATTAATTCTAAAAGGTATACAGGGACTCATGGGTCACATAGTCCAGCAATTCATGTTAATTGTTAGAATGCCGCTTCAACAGAATGGCACTGGACGAAAAATTAAAAATAGTTTCGAAGATAATATAAGAAGTGGAATCGTTTTTATTATGAATGGACTTTCCATGCATAAAGCATCAAACGAAGTAAAAGTCCCGTTTACTGTTTTAAAGCGTTATTATTGGAAAACTATCTGAATTAACTATGTGTATTAAAGTTGATCTTAATTGATAAATATTATAACTTTTATGTGACTGATGTTGATGAATATTAGATTTAAGAGATAATTATAACATAAATGAATACACATAACTGAATATACATCATAGTTTTAACTTTTAATTGACTGCTGAGTCACTGTCACCGGTACACAGTGGCTCATTTGCTATTTTTTAAAAAACGTAATCAGAAAACTTTCATAGAGGAAAAAGATAGTAAGTAAGGTATGTTGTGTGTAAAATTTCAGCTCGTCATTTTAACTTTTTTTTCATAATTTTAACATCTGAAAAAATCCACACTAAAGACACACTAAATAAAAAAAGGATAGCCATACTTCAGATGTTACTTTGTATTTTTAAAAAATATTGAATATTTATACACAGACACAATTTCATGTGAAAATGAAACTGTGATTCATACACAGTTTCATCGTGTACGTATCTAGAGTGACAAGCAAAATTCTCTCCTTTATTAGCCACTGTGATGTTGGTTTTAATTACTTTCAAACAAAATGTTTAACGTGCCTAAAATTTCATTAGAAGCGGTTAAAACTTCAATATACGTTTTCTAATGTATCCGAAAAACATACAAAAGTAACTTTTAACCATTTAAAATTTATTGTGTTTATAGGGTCCTTGTAAATGGGGTAACAAATTATTGCTGACAGAAATTTGCCTTGTTCTTAAAATAATTGATATTTAACGATGGAACTCATTAGCTTGTTTTTTAGCGTTACGGACTTTTAACTTTTACTAAGAAACTGTTTTTTTGTTTGGTTGGGGTTGTTTCAGTAATTTATAATTTCATACTTACATCCGTTTCTTAGTTGTTTAGGTACATAGTTATTAAATACAGATCGCGATCATCTGGAAAGGAAGGAAAAGTTAGCCTCGAAGAAACTGGGGGTCATCAGCACAGCGAGACAGTAAGTACTTCACGTCTAAATACCGATTGGCCCTGTATAGTGCCCATGTTCGGCCTCATATCGAGTTCCACCCACTGTTCTTATCTCTGAGCTGGAGCAGCCAAGTTCCAGCTTGACCCATTTGATCGCATACTACGTAGAGCCGTTCGAATCGTTAAGGACCTAAAGATTTGTGAAAGGCTTCACACATTGGTTTTGCGTAGAGATGTCTGCTAGATGTGCGTTCTCTACCGCATTCATCATAGGGAGTTTTCTGGGACAAATTGGATACCTTCAAAAAGCGCATCTACGAGTATCTCCACCTCAAAGGCTAGCAATGCATCTGTAACTCCTGTAGTATTACACGGGGTTTTGCGCGACGATGTCCACTGAGGTAACCCGTACGGTCGTTTGCCTTGTCTTTTTCATAAAAAAAGGAAAAGGGAAAGTTTTATTGCTATAAGTAAAAAACAAGTAATATCATATATCTCCATTTTCTTGTAACTTTCACCACTATAGTGTACTGCATATATATATGGTGGTAAATCACGAAGTTCTCGCGTTACTCATTAGCTAGTTTACGTTTTACGTCGCCCTTCACAGTGTCGTGGTAATGGTAAATAGGCCACCTGAGAACGGAACGACGATACTACAGATGGTTCATAATATTAAAATTTATATTTTTTAATAAATTTGTTCATAATATTGAAATTTACATTTTGTATAAACTACTTTTGTAAGCATTGTAAATAATCGTAGATCAAATATTTAATTTTATATTTTCATAGGAAATAAGAAGGACACTGCTTACTACCTGACAGAAATAGTTACTATTTGTACCTCTTATTTAAATACTCATTGAAACCCAGTAAGAGTTCCTCAAACTTTAATTTTTCGTTTCATTAAAAAAGTTGATAAGAAACAAAAACTTAGGAATTTTAGTGATCAACATAAGTGAGAGTCTCTCATTGGTACTTATTCGAGATCAAATTCTAAATTATTTTCATCTGTATATACTATTATTATATGTACTAGCGACCCCCTCGCGGCTTCGCCTGCTTATACTATTAAATTATTTGCTCAATAAATAGAATTACGTATTACACCTACAATGTATGTTCGCAACGCACTTATGATTTCTAATGTGATTTTTTTTAAAATCCTAGCTTGCATTTTCGTAATTACCATAAGGATATTCTATTCAATGTTTGAAAAAAAAACAACTTATCGATATCTATACTTAAAATAAAATAGTAACGCATCAAATAAAAAAAATAATACGACCCTACGAACGACGAGTTGTATCCCGCCTACAGCAGAGTAGGTAGAGGGAACCTAGTGTTAAGACACTGCGTTCCCCACTTTCCATCGAATTTTTCGAGACATGGCGTGTTGAATGGCGGCCTTGGTGCCAGAGGGAGGAAATGAAAATATTATTAAAATATAATTGATGCCTCCGAGTGGGGACCGAACCCACAACGTCGCGTTACAGTCACACCCTTGTTACCCAGCACAACGACGGCCTAAGCGGGACGACGCGACAGTCAACGATATCAATACCAAGAATGTTGCAGGTTGTATTTGATATTTTTCCGGCTCGGTCCACTATCATTACCTTCGTTCGTCCGCTCTGTTTACTGCGAGTCTGATGTTTCTACTTTCGGTCTCGACCGGAACAAGTGACGCATATCTTCCATGGATGTTACCAGAAGAACAATGTCATCGGCATATCGAAACTTTAGTATTTTCCTTCCACCAATCATCGTAATATATAATGTTGAACTCTTTTCCCCAGATTTCCATGGTTTTCCGCATAGTATTTTCTTCATAATTGTAAAATAGTGCGAGGGCCAAATGCAGCCTTGTGTTACTCTTCTCTTCGTTTAGAACATATTATTCATTGCCTATCTTGATGAAAAAGTAGTATTCAGTGTATAGACTTTGAATTAGAGCAAAGAAGTGTTCAAGAATTAGAACTAGATACATGTTATATAATATTATATTTTATAACTTAATTTTTAAATTCTTACAAACTTGTATAAAATATATATAAATAAAGTAATAACTACGAACAAAAATTGCTCACAAACGAAATGAAAATACTACGGTGTGTTCATTAGAGTGTTTCAAGGTCGCACCCATAGTAGATAAGATGGTGGCAAATTATGGTGAAAATCGCTTACGATGGAACGGGCATATAATGAGAAGAGACGCATGTAATGCCGTAAGAACTGTCCTGGCTATCCAGGACACAAAAAGGGGTAGGGAAGACCACAGGACACATGGTGGACAACCGTCGGCAAAAATCTGGCACCGGAATCGACTTTTCCTTTTAGATATAGTATGTATGACTAGCAGCGCTTAAACTACAAGAATATACGTTTTATTTGTATTTAGTTAAATTGGTAGATTTTTTTGTATAATTATGTTTCTATAGATTTAATTTATCGTAATTTAACAGAAAAATGTGTAGGTATTTCATTTCGATCTAGTTAGGCTTGTCGCTTTGGCCGTACGAGCGTATAATAGGTATGCGTTTGTTCCGCGTAAATCCCGATTCCGAGGGAATTTCGGGATGAAAAATAGCCTATATGTTGCTCCACAACCCCCTCTATCTCTTAATGAAAGTCACACATCAGTCCAGAATATTCTGTTTTCTATATTCAGCTGAAGTCATAGACAGATACTTTAACTTTATATATAAATATATAGATTCAAAATATTTTTTAGACAATCTTCTTGGTTTACGAGTATGTATATATATATGCAGCTATATATATGTGTATGTATATATATGTAGGTAGCTAGCTGATTTCTAGTAAAAGAGTGTTACAGTTGGTGCTGCCTCTTAACACTCCTGAGTATCAGTATCCAGAAAGAATGAGGATGACTTACTCCGTCCCTCGTACGCGCACCCTACAAAGATAAATAAATTCAGGGTGGATTATGTATTTTTTCCCGCATATGATCCTTTATATACACCAAAATGTAGTAATTCTATTACTATATTTGTTTTGCCTTCAAGCTGTAACACGCATACAGCAGGTACGCAGAACAAGCCGAGTGCGAGATACCACGTTCCCTATTCTCCCTCCAATTTTCTAGATATTCCGGGTTGCGTAGGCTGTACTCAACGCCGCGCTTGGTTTTCTTACCAAACCGAGGATATCAAAATAATGCATTGCTTTGAGTAACAGTCGAACCGACAAACATCTCGCTTGCACGCATGAGTTACACGCCTTATTGATTGCGTTAAATTATAAAATTTTACATACATTGACTGTTTTGAAATCAAAAATTAGCGAAATCAACAAAATATATAGACAAACGTACATTATATATGCAATAACAAACGAGAAACATAAAAAAAAATCCATCGCACAGAAAATATCTAACACATTTTCACCTTTGCAACAGCAAAACATTTCCTTTGAATAAATATTTCTCAATGATATCATATAATACGTATATGATTACAGAAAATATCAAAACAAAAACACGCGAGCTCGCGTACACTTACTGAAGCGCCTGCAGGTGACAACCTCATTAATCCAGCTCTGTCAATGCTCCACTGCAGTTTCTTGTTACTCCGACGAATGAGATACGGTGTATTGTACCTAGTGTGTCGAACATATAGAGATATAACATAGGGGAAATACTCTATCTTTTATATTTTTCTATAATTTATGATAAAACATTTAGCATTGAAATTGTATTAGAAATGTTGTTGTTATAATTGTCACTAAACTAAGATATATATTTGCCAACCTAAAAATCACCTTCACGCTATATCCCGTACGCAGCAGGGCAGGCAGAGGGAACCTAGTGTTAAGACACTCCATTCCCCACTTACTGCTGAATTCTGGAGGCTTTGCATGTTGAGTGGCAGAACACAACGCCGCGCTTTGCCTCGATACCAGATCGAAGAAATGAAAATATAAACTTAAGTAAATACTTCGTATCCCCTCGAGTAGGGTTCGAACCCAAAACCAGTTGGTTTTACAGTCATACTTTGTGCCCATGCGCCACGACTGGGCTCTTCGCCAACCTAAAAATATTTAACGAATTATAAAAACGCCCATTGTATCGTGTAATTTTATATACCTAAATAATTACTGGATAGTTGTAATAATCCAAAGTTATTAATTACCCTTTAAAAATGTAATTTATTTGAATATCTCCATTTTTAAACTCCAATTTGAATTAACCAGATTTAGATTTATGCAAAAAAATCTAAAGGCGATTTACCTTGTTAAAACAGATTTATGGTGGTTAATGGAAGTGTACTTCATGTTCATATTATATACTTAAGTTGTATAACAACGTATTAATTATTGAAATAAATTAAAAACTATTGTACACAAATCAATAAGATATTGGTGAAAGAAATATAAAAAACGCTTGCCCGCGTTTTATTTCATTCTAAAATTTATAATTACAAAGTACCATGTGACATTCACATCAATAATTTGCACAAACAATCAAAAGCACTTCCCAGAAAACTAATATCAGCGAAAGGTGAAGTCGAAAAATCTATTTCTATAAGCAAATTTCGTATACTGCCATACTTTCCCAGGGCGGCATTCACCACTGAATCGAATTTTTCCCCTGTTAGGCTTTTTGAAGCAATCACCAAATCGCTGAACTAACAAGTTTATCGACCTCGATAAGGTTCTCTTTGTTGGGAAATAGTAGTCATAACACAATACTATACAAAATTTTTTTTTTTGTTTCATGCTTTTCTCATAGCAGGCTATTAGTATTTAGCTAATGTAATAATACTCAATTCTCCCCTTTCCGTCATAATTTGGCAATCTGCGTTTGAGTGGAAAATCTTTTACATTACAATATACTGTAGCGTTTTGTTGATGTCAATAGTGTATGTGCTTTTATTTAGTGTACGACGCGGCGACCCACCGAGAAACACTTTATCTTCTGATAATAAATCTGATATATGGAAAATCTAAGCTGACAGGAGTCACGAAGACCTTCTCGTATTAATAAAAAAAACAGCTTCACGCTGTATCCCACATACAGCAGGGTAGTCAGAGGTAAACTTATCACTATAAGACAAAGCGTTCCCCACAAGGCCAGTTGTGGCGTAGGAGCACAAATGTATGACTGTAAACGCGACTAATTACGGGCTCGATCTCCACTAGAGGAAATGAAATAGTTAATATTTTTATTTCTTCGCTCTGGTGTCGAGGCATAGCGCGACGTTGAGTTCCGCAAGTAAATAAGCAATGCCTCCAGAATTCGGCAGAAAACGGAACGGTGTATCGTATTAATGATATAAATAAATTTGAAATTAGACATTACATTAATAAAAGCACATCAAAACAAAATTAAATTATCTATCACCATCACAATAACTACCAATTAATGAGAGAAACTTGATAATTATTCATTTTAAATAATTAAATCGAAACGTGATTCCAAAAATTAATTGCTAGATTTGTTCTATAAAATTTTATTCGTTACTCGTAGATCTATTAACAGGCGTAGCGTTTTAAGATACATTGAGAAAATAAAAGGAAACAAGAGCAGGCAATATCCTCTAATGGCGTCGAATTTTTCTCACTAAGCTTAATTTATAAGAGCTGTAACATGTGTCGAGGCGAGAGATTAAAAGTGTAATTTCCGATGGCCGCGCCGGCACTTCCTTCGGACACTGTCAGGGTATGATGTATTATCATTAACGTTGCTGACTGCTATTTACGTTACGGTCGTTACTGTTTTGGGTAAAAAGTAAGCATATTGTTAATATATGTTTTATACTGAAAATATAAACTAGTAAAGACTACTTTATGTAAAACAAATATTAATTATTGAAACTTAAAAATATATTTGAATCTTTCAGTCAGAATTGAATCATAATTTCAAGATACTTTTATAAAATTTACAACATTTGTGTATTGGTAAGTGCGTTGGTTTTATCGATAAAACAATTTATTCAAAGTGAATAACTTCACTTCACTATAATATTTTTGTACACGTTCACGAATAAAGCAGTACAGCAAGGTTGTCAGAAGAAACTTAGTGTTAAGACACTCCGTTCTCCACTTTCCGCCCAAGCTTCGTATCTCTTCGAGTTGAGTGATGAAACTCCACGACGCGCTTTCCCTTGTTACCAGAGCGCGGAATGAAAATATTAATAAATAATAAATTTCTCCGCGTAGGAGTCGAACCCGAAACCGCCACGTTTCCAGTCATACGCTTGTTCCACTGCGCCACGATGAAATCGATTGGCATAATAAATAATTAAACAATTATTTATTACATAATTCATGATACTGGTATCGTAATGCTCACGAAGTTTTTTAATATTGTTAATGTTTTCTAGTAACACCCGAGATACCTAAGTACAGCATCATTTGCTTGATTAATAATAAATGAATATAATCTTTAGTAACGTTATTTCGCTTCACATTATGCCTATAAGGGCAGGCTTATTAATACTTAGAGCACAACTATACACGTAGGTGCCCGGTAAAGTCTAGACGGTACCGGGAGAGTCGTAATGCTAATATTCTACATAACTTTGTATACACATATGGGTACGCTGTTGCGTATATGCTTTAGTTATTTATCAGCTTTACGCTGTATCCCGCAGGTAACAGAGTAGGCAGAGGGAGCCCAGTGTTAAGATACTATACGGTTATATACTTAGATCTGCATTAATGTAAGCCTAATTTAGATATCACATAGATATCATCATGGTTTCTTTGTAATGGCCATATCAGTCCTCTGGGTTTAAAACTGAGACCCGTGGCCTTGCTTATGGATGAAGGAGAAGAGAAACTGGGATTCAGCTTCTGTGTAGTAGGACCGAAGAAATCTATTTACCTACATATCACTCATCTAGCTGTCCTTACCAAGGGCTGCACAAGCAAGACCACCATGAGGAAATCGGACTACGACAGCATGCCTACCATCAGGTTAGGGAACTGGGAATGTCGGATAGTTTGAATTAAAAACAGGACCATCGCACTATTCGACGGACAAGACGGAGTTTCCCCATTCACCAAGGTGCAGGGTGCTCCATCACCTGGGCACGCCAGAAAGAATATATTCCAGCTTCAGTAAAATACAATACAATTATGTATGAAGATCGGGAACAAGATTTAGCTTTTTTAAGAGCAAAGAAAAAAGGCGACGGAAGGCCAAGCACGTCGACATTGAGCGGAGTGCAGCGCCTCAAGAGGAACATAGAAACGGAAGAGGAACAACAAAACAATCTGAAACAACCCAAAAACAAACCAAAAAGTTTAATTTACCACCTACACTACTGAAACCACTACAAAAACTTATAAGGAAGGGTAGAATTGCTAGTGACAGACTACTTACTACTGACAGAGGCCAAGTAACATCACCTGATCTGTCCCCCTGCAAATGATGCCATGCAAAACATGCAAAACGCATTCCTAGAGTAAACAGCAATTGTAAGGGAGACCATCAAAGTCAACCTTGCAGCCGGCGAGAAAATTAGGAGCCATCTGACATAATATGGGTGAATGGCGTTCATGGCTGTGGTAAGTCCACCTGGGTGGTCAACAATTTCATCCCCGATAGTGATCTGATAGCAACTACTGAGGACCTCTGTAGTAAGATCCCTTTTAGTTGCACCAGGGACGCAAAAATCAAAGTCCGAACGATTGCCTCTATTCTGGTAAATAGTGTTGCAGAAAAGCCCGCAAGACTTATCGTGGATGAAGCCTTAATAAACCATTTTGGGGCAATCCTAATGGCGGCCATATTATGAAAGGCCAAGACATTTATACTTATCGAGGACATGAACCAACTACCCTTTATCGACAGACAACACTTCTCCTCTTAGTCAAGAGCTAACGAGATCATATAGATGTCAACTGGATGTGACATACGCGCTCAGTTTTAATAATCAATAAAGTACAAAAGAGGAACGGACAACAGAAGACATAACAACTCAATATAAACAACACTAGATGAGGAAACGTAAACACCCCGTTCTTACCCTTATACAGCGTGAAGCTGATGAAAAAGTGGTTATGATATAAAATAGTTATACTTACTACATTAAAATACTGCTATTAATAATAGCTACTACTCTGAAACTGAACTGACAGTCACATATAACTGACAGTCACACATAGATGAGTTGAGCTCTACGTTCTCTCAGACTACCCCGCTAGGGATTAAGCGTGAAGCTATGTTATATGTATCTTAAGACATTCCTAAAAAAAGCTAAATCGTATAAAGCACTAGTTTCCAAATCTCTATATTACATGAACTTTTAACTATTGCACGTTAAAGTTCTAAATGTTTGTATTAAAAAAATAGGAAACAATAAATACTAGACGACCATACTCCAGGGGAGGTGCTAATGGTGGATTCACACATAAATAAGCGATGTCTACAAACCGAACAAAGCCTCTTGTTTTATGGTAGACATTCAAACGGGCGCAGGTACGAGGAAATGCAAATAGAAGTGGTTTTTCTATCAGGAAATATTGCTTTATATGAACAGGAGGTCACGGTTATTTATTTGTGCTCTCCTATACATTGATGTGTGTTATAAGTGTAAAAGGGTCTTTTTCAAGTTATCATTTCTTTCGGATACCGCAAGATAGGCATAAGGAGCCTAGTGTCAAGACACTTTTTTCTCCACTTTACGCCCAAATTCAAGACGTTGCTTGTTGAGTGGTCTAACTCAACACTCCGATATAAGATAAAAATATTACAGATATAAATTAAATAAAAGGAACATAACTATAGACGTAAAAAAATATTTCACAATCTAAAACTTATATCTTTTTGTTTATGACAATAACTATTTTTCTCCATAATTGGCTTGGCATTAGAGTTGAAAAAAAAATTCAAAATAAATATAACGAATTAAACAAAAAATATATATATTGGAGGACAATTTAATATAGCTTCAAACCTAATTTGGAATAAAATATATTTTCTCACAAAAAACGATCCTTTTACGTTAGATATAATTACCAATTTACCATTAGCCTCTACAAAGCCATTAGTCATCATTTCACTCACCTATGTGCCTGGCATAATTTTAGCTGCTCTTGGATAGCATTTGTATAAAAGTAAATGTAGAAGTGATGTAGAATGTGTAATTATACATTATTTCCACGTAGCCCGTTCACCTAATGTCTCCCCCGAGGACGGCAGACCGATTCCGAATGCTTTATGTTCCAACAAACTCTAGATTTAAACACGTCTTGCGGTAACAATAAAAATGTTTGTTATGTTTTGTTCTCGAACCAGTTAAGTTACTTTCATATTGACTTAACTAAACCAATTAAGCGGAATAAAATGCTGGAACTTTAAAGTTTTAAAAGATTTTTCGATATATTTCGTTTTATAGAATTTTACTCTATATTATACAGTTATACGATTTACGTTAACTGTTATCTTAACTGGTAAGTAGAAGAGCATTCACGTCACAACTTTCTTTGAATGATTCATTATAACAAAGTTTAAGCCACAATGTAAATTAATATCCAACAATGCCGGAAGCTAATCACCGTATGCTCCCCGCTTAGAATAGGACCACCCTGGCACTGATGGTGTCGTAAGATGCGACTAAATTACGTGTGGGGGAGTCACTCACCGTCGGCGTTTAAAACTGGCTTTAAATAGTAGATTTTTATAATATAAAGACATGATGCGAAACGCAGTACCGCGCTACGGACAAGGCAAACGAGGCTCCACGGCAACCCCTACATAACGTGGACTTTTGGAACATCAGAGGTCTACATTCCAACCTGAACGCCATCCACGTCCGTCGTGCCTTGTTTATTCTGACGGAGACTCATTCTTATTTGAGAGAGCAGAGAGAAACTTTGCTTACAAACATGGCTGTCTATAAATAATATAATAATAATGTTTAGCACAGGAACCATTTCAAAGCAAAACACAGTATGTTCAGTAAGAATAACTCAATAGAAATTACTATTTATAACGATTTACATACATATTTTAATTAAAACGTCAGTAAAACTAATAATTTTATATTTACAAAACCTTTAGTCTTAACTCTGATATAACTGATCTCTGATATAAAAAATGAATAACTTCTAAAAATACATGTAATAGTAAAAACTTTCTTATTCAAGAAAATAACGACAAAAGAGTTCGACTTTTCAAAATTTTATGTTTTAGTAGGTATGGCTAACATGACAATACGTCCTGGTTTGAACGGCTGTCGTTTTTAGGGACGTACAATGGACGAACGAGCAAATGGCATATATGTACATTTGGCTGGTCAAAACAAGTTTCTCACAGTTCAAAAAATAAAAATTTTGAAAGTGTCAATTATAATTTAAAAACTTTTCTAAATAAAGGAAAGGCCATTCTTACAAAACGAATCCACAACTCAAAAAAAAAAGAAAAGCAACTCTACTATATCCCGTTTTAAACCGATTGAAAATGTTAGCTATAACGTTAGGTATGACCTAAGTGAAATACAGTATATATATATGTATGCTTAGATACTAAGTTTACTTCGTCTGTAAGTTAATTTCAATACGTCGAAGAATACGACGGAATGGGGGCATCGATTCTAAAGAACAACTTTCTTAATTAACGGATGAGTGTAATTAAGTTACGAACAAAGCGTTACTTCGAGTGTTGTGACTTTGCTTTTATGTAAAAAATTATAATATTTTTTTATATAAATAGGTTATCTTAGTTAATGCTATTAAGTGATAATATAATAGATATGTTATTTACCTGTAATGTCTCAACGATCAGTAGTAGAATGTAGAATAACTATTTTAATGTAATATATTTTTATTGCCTATTTTAAGCTAGCAAATTTTAAATTAATTTGTTTGTTCTAAGCAGTATTTAATTTAATTAAATGTATGGAACGACGACGACGTTCCAAAAAGTCATTACTACTTAAAGTACAATTGAAAAAATATTATACAGAAAAAGTTATATTGCATAAATTCCAAGATACAAAGTTTCATCCCTAATACAATCAATGTATAAATTAATTACGATGTTCAATTATAGCGTTGATTTTATCAAACTAGGTATATGTATGTATATTATGATGATAGAATATTCCATAGTCCAGCAGTAGTGGCGCAACGGCACAAGCATGCGACTGTAAGCGTATTCGGTTGTGGGTTCAATTCCCAAACTCAAGGAAATTAAATATTTTCATTTCCTTGGTTGGTTGTTAACGAGACAAACGCGGCGCTATGTTCTGCCACTCAACACGCAATGTCTGCAGAATCCAGTGGAAAATAGGGAACGGAAGTGACTTATGGGAACGTATCTTAACACTGTACGGAATACAGCATGAAATAAAAAATATTATAATATATAAATATTATAAAAATTTAAATAGCTGTATGCCGCATGTAGCAGTACATACAGAGGAAATCTACTATCAAGACTTGTTGAGAAACGCCGCGCTTTGTCTTGCTACCAGGTCTATCGGAGAGAAATGAAAAAAAAACCCACAAGTGGGAATCAAGCCCACAGTCGTGACTTTACAATCAGAATATTGTTATAAAAGTATTAATTTTTCTTCGTTGAGTATTCTAATGTTTTATTATGATGGTTGACAGTGGGGGACTTAGCGACATAGCACTTTAATTCACTCCCTTTAGATGGTAAGTGACCATCTAAACAGATATTGAGAGAGCGATTGAGCGATCTCTTGTTGTTGTATTGATGTATTCATTTGTTTTTATAGTTATCGTGCCATTAATATTTTTTTTCTCGTATTTTTTTCAGCTTCACATTTTAGCAGAGCAGCCTAGTATATACAGAATGGAAAATTCAGCGCTCCTTTTACGGGAACAGCATATAGGGTAAAATATTTTAAACCCATACCTAAAGAAATTAATCAAGATACCTCAACAGTTTATACGTAGGATTTTTTTCATTTCACGATGTTTATCCATACCCGTAGTTCATGTGACGCAGTTACGCATAGATACCAATAACGTAAACACATACTACTACGAAAATACTACTAAAAGTTAAACAATTTTGAACTTTGCCGCCAATATCTACGACTCGCTTTCAGAATGCGGCGTTTGTATATTTTGTCTGCGTGCGTCGTTCTTGACAAATGGCGTTTTATTTGACAACAATCCTTTTATTACTTATTTTGTACAATTCGACAGAATTTGAACTTATTTTCACTAGAACGGGAAAATAATTCATCCTCCCGGGTCGGTATGAAATACACAACCAACGCTAGTACAGTGAGACGCTGTTCCAACGCGCCGTGATAATTTTGTCACACGTAGTTTCACTACAAAACCAAAAATCTTAATATAAAATAAAAATAATTCAGTTTAGTAAATATATAATTATGTAATTAGCGGGTTTTCTGTTATAAGTATGATGGAAACGCGAATAAAAATCTATCCTTACATCTAAGGAAGTACTTAATTTTACATCTAATGCGAGATAAAAAAACATTTTGTAATTAATCATTTATTAGTCTTAACATTAGAAAAAAAAATGAGAATAAAAAATGAAAACAAAATATCCGTAAAATATATCAGTGTTTTATTTTCTTTTTGGATACATTAGCAACTAGTTCTGTTTCATACTCAATCTCCACTCGAGGTTTCTTACTCGGTACCTTTACTGATATGTCCTGTAAAAAAATATATATTACAATAAATTGAAACAATCATAGTAGCTGATGTATAGATTTAAAATTTAGAAAAAAATTTAAGATTCAATTAATGAATAAATAGCATTCGGCGGAAAGTGGGGAACGGAAGTGTCTTAATGGAAATGGATTATCTTAACACTAGGGTCCCAGGTTTCTTCCTGTATGATACACATGACTAGCTACGCAGATTTAACCCGGTGTTAAGACTCTCATTAACTAAAAAATAAATTAAAAACAACAATAGCTTATCCATAATACCTCAATATCAGATGTCTCAGATTCAAAATCACTTCCCACATCGACACCTTCCCTTCCTCCAGATTCACTGTCCTGTAATAAGAATGGATTAGAAAAAAAATATTTAAACTAGGTGAATTATTACTTTTAATAATAAGTAAAGTACGTTAGACGATTCATAGCCTAAAGTTTAAAGCTAGGTTTTCTGAACAAAATAAAACTGCTAACTTCTCTTCAACTCGTCGACCGTACAGCACTCAGTGTCACATGCCAGTACGCCACACAATTATTTTTTAGTAATATTATATTGTTGGAGTATTTGTTTGTTTGAACACGATAATGTCAGGAACTGGTAGTTCGAATCAAAAAATATTTTTGTTTTGATAGTCCATATCGGAAAATGCTATAGGCTAAAAATAATATTAAATGAAGTAAATTGTTTCAATGTAACCTACTGAACATGTGGTCAGAGTTACCTTCCGCAATTAGAGGGTAGTACGGTCGACTAATCATGGCACTGCAGTTAGATAGAGTAATACTAATTTTTTTATATGAAATCTTTGCAGCCATACAGCTATCTTCAACTAGGTCCCCTCCTATCTCTCTTACAGTTCACTTTTCCATAATAAATATTTTTTACCATATTTTCATCACTCATTCTCCTCAACGTCACATATTCGCTAGTACCTACCATTCTATGTATCTCTTCATTGTGAATTCGATCAGCTAAACTGACCCCGCATATCCTACAAAGAGATCGCATCTCCAGAGCATTTATCTTTTTTTCATCCTTCCTCTGTAATATCCTTTTCGCTGCCGTATAACAGCGTTGGTGTACGGCCAAAAGTGCAGATGCTATATACTAGATAGAGCATAAAGCTGTAAAGAAACAAAATATTCATATATTAAACCTACCACATCACTTTCCATGTCAGTGTCAGCTTCAACAAATTCATCAACTTCTTCAACATTCCTCTCCAATTCCCTTTCAAGTTCTGGCTCAAGCTCCCTTTCTTCTTCGTCGTCAGATTTCTCACTTTCACTTTCTCCAGAAACTTCTTCAGCTTTCAGTGCAGCATCAAATGCCATTTGTGGGAAATTGTAAATGTCGTTGTACTAAAAAAAAATTTAATACATTTAGCAACACAACACAGGCTAAATTCAAATCCAAATCCTAAACATTCTTTATTACTACCGGCTAGGAAGGCACAACAACAGTTGCTCTTATTAAAATTACAATTTTTTGCTTAATACAATAATACAAAGGTAGTCCTGCATGAAATCCAAATGATCTTAACTAAAAACATTTTTATATATCACTTATTGCATTTATGTAGAATCTCTTTCCGAATAATTTAGAAAAATATAATATAATATATATGGCGAGGCAACTGTAAGAATACTTGTATCTTTGAAAACATCTTTAATAACATTATAAATAGATATCACAACCCTTTTTTGAAGGTTTATCTCCTTTTTACTTAATTTATATACGCGGCACTACCCCATAGTAGCATTCCATAAGATAGAAAGATGAAAATAACTAAAACAAACTAGTCAAGCATTGATTGATGTCCGACATTTGTCTGACTTTTTTAATTACGCATGCCGCCTAGCTGAATTTATCTGCAAGTGTTTTAAGGTGTAAACACTACTAGAGATCATTGATTTTAAAACAGAAAGATTTTCATCTTTAATTACAAGACAAAAATGTTGTTTTTTAACATTAGGTAGTGCAAACTCAATACATTTAGTTTTGTTTTTTGCATTTTACATTAGATTATTGAACATCAAACCAACGAAGAATATGCTACAATGCAGAAATTTTGCAATATTTTTTTTTTACTTAGTTTCTGTCAAAAAAACTAAAAATAAAAAGGTATATTGTTAATATAAAAAGTTACTAGCGGAAATAAATAGGGACCCAGAATAGATCCTTGAGGAACTCCCATCCTTAGGGACATCCAGAAGGTTTTACATTATATATAATAACCTTATGAATTTTTTGATTTAGATACAAGGCAACAAGATCAAGAGCTGCCACCTGTATGCCATAGTTATATAGTTTTAATAACAAAGTGTCATGGTCTACACAATGAAAGGCTTTGGGTAAATCATAAAACACTCCAATCACATTATGAGATCGCACAATCCCATACGTCAAAATGTGTTTTAGAAGTGCAGCACCCGCATCCGTAGTTGACTTGCCTTGCTTACCAGGCTAATTTGTTAAGGCAACAAGATATACATAATAATTATATTTATTTAATATATACTTACTGTTCCTTTCTTTAATCTTTCCAATAGTTGTTTTTCAATAGCATTATCGATTCTTGCTGCTACGAGTGCCTTTTCTTCTCTTCGCCTTTCACGTCTTTCTATCTTACGTTGTATGGGAACTAATTCTTTCCTATAATATTTTGTTATTTTATATTAAAATAGTTTAGCTAAGATAATAAACGAAAAATTTAGAAAATTAAATAATTTAATTACTTATTACCTCTGCTAAAAAATAGTTAAATAATAGGTGTTAAAATATCTGTAAATCTTATTAATTTTACCTGCAAGGTAGGCAGAGAGAAATTATTTCAAGAAACTACATTCTTCAATCTCTGCTCAAATCGATGATGATCATCATGCTTTGAGTCACTAGGCCATCTTGGTACAGGGACATAAGTGTGTGACAGCAAACGCAATGGTTGTGAACTTTAATGGCACACTTTGTTTAACAAAGTAAAGATATAAAAAGAAAAGTTCTTCAAGATGGGGATTGAATCCATAATCCATTTTAGAGACACTGTCACACTACCCTACAATGTTTTTAATTATTTTGTTTCTTTTAAGGGTTATCTACATAATTCCCTAAGTTAAGATAATATTGTGTAGTTAATCTTGGAGGAGCAGTTATAAGTAAGTGTTATTAGATTATTTTTTTGTGTATTATGTAATTAGGAAATACTATCTCTTAACACATAATGTATGAACAATAAATGCCATGTGTTAATATATTAAATAGTAACTAAGACAAAAATCTTCTAAAGTACTTACACTCTTCTTAATTTCAATTTTCTCATCCGTATTAAATATTGTGTAATTTTAACAAATCTTTGTTTGCATTTTGCTTTAATGAAGGCAGGCCAGTAAAGTAAATTTTCATTGATCTGATATATAGCCTTTTCAAAATTTCTAGAAAGTTTTACTTTTTCCCATTGTTTAGCTGGAAACATCACCCTGTAATAATACACATGCTTGTTATAGATAAATTTGCCAAAATCAAATCAGCTTTACACTGTATCCCGCACAAAGCAGAGTAGGCCGAGGGAAAAGTTTTAAACGCTCCATCCCCCACTTTCCACCGAATTCTGAAGGCATTGTGTGTTGAGCGGCGAAAATCAATACCACACTTTGCCTCAAAACCAGAGGGAAGAAATCAAAATACAAATTAAATAAATATTTCGTTTCCTCGAGTGGGGATCGAACCCACAACCTGTCGTGCTGACAGTCACACTTTGTGCCTCTGCGCCACTACTGGCCTCAAAAATTTGCCATTATAACATTATTGAGAAAGAATATATAACGAAAGTACAACGTAAATTAAACTCACCTTTCTGCAGTTTTCATGTACAAGTAAATAATACCATTTTCTTCTCTAATAGTTGCATATTTGCTGTTTGCAAGAGGGCATGAAGACCGGCTGCATAAACCTGTGAGGTTATATTCATTTCTACAAAAGTGTTGTGTTTTTGTTCTGTAAATGAATGTTTAAAGAAAATAATTTTTCAGTAACAATCAGCTATTACCAATATTCTTCATTCAAAATAAGCACAAGGAGAACTTACGTTACTTTATGGGAGCAATGTGTTTTGTTGATAATCGCCCAAACAACCTAAAAACATATTTTATTTTTAAAATAAAGCTATCAAAAAAAATATTATAATTTATTACGCTTTTTTATTTACTCACGTCGTCGTGCTGCATTGTGATTCAATGTAATGTTTATAGGTCATGAAAAACAATATTCCTAAAAGTTTTCTATACTATAAACACATGGACTATAAATGACAAATTCATTCGTAGTGTCAAGTGTCAACGTCGAAATTCGAAATTACAGGCAATAAAAATATATACGGTATAGAACAAAATATGAAAACTGAAATTATATATTTTATTTAAGAGTAAGATATTTCTTATAGAAAAAATAAAATTTGAATTTTACCCACGAATAAATTTACTTAAATATATTTTTAATTACGGCTTGCTAAATGAGCCAGTTAGCTTACGGATCTATACGGAGAAAAAGCATTATATAATTTTGAATATTATTGTATTCACAAATAAGAAATATTAATAATTACTAGTTAATATAATAAAAACGATTTAACATATTATGGGCTGAACAATTGTAATTCATAAAGCATAGTAATTAATTTGAAACTTTTGTTACCTACTAGCGAAAGTGAAGTTTGTCTATGGGTCTTAAAATAAAATTGAAATTGGCCGTTGGGTATTTTATTTTGGTGACGGCCTGTGTTCTGTGATGGATCTTTTGAGTTCGTAATTTTAAATTAGAAAATATTTGCAATGCATAGAGCCGATACATTGTTTTAAATAAATTTTATATTTTTTAAGTTAGTTTAATAAGAAGCAAATAGAATTGATAGAAGATGAGTGATAATATTAAAGTAGTTGTCAAAGTCCGGCCTCTTATTTCTCGTGAAATAGACGACAAGCTCTCTTACCAATGGCGCGTAAACAATAATACTCTTTACCAATTAGACCCCAATGGAAGAGACTGCGGATCAGCGTATACTTTTGGTAAGAAAAGTGTTTATTAGTAGCAATTCTGCTAAATGGAGAGACTTTGTATATTTAATGTTTGTTTCTTAAGCAAAGAAACTATCTAACTATATGCGCATTGTTATACGTCACAATGAAGGTCGCAAATTTTTTGCCATATTTTTCAGACAAGGTATATGACAAAGAAACAAAAACGAGCGATGTTTATAACGATGTTGCGAAGCCAATTGTCGAGGCCGCAGCCGCTGGGTTTAATGGCACCATCTTCGCATACGGCCAAACATCCTCTGGCAAGACCTATACCATGACAGGAACAGATGATGCTCCTGGACTCATACCACTGGCTGTGCTTAATTTATTTGACATAATTAAAAAAGTTCCAGACAGAGATTTTTTAGTAAGGTAATTATTAGATATTTTTTAATCATACAATCATTGACACTAGGAAATAAAAATTCTGATAACAGTTTCAAAAATAAAAAGCATATCATAAAAAACTTTTTATCTAAACTAAAGTAAAACTAACATATTTTATTACATATTTTTCTGCTGATAATACAAAATACTTATAATTCATCACACAAGGTTCCTTCTCCGTACTATGGTATATAAAAGATATAGGGTGTAGCTTAAAAAAAAAACTTAATGTTTCAGAGTATCCTATGTGGAGATATATAATGAAACACTAATAGATTTACTTAATATAAAGAAAACAGTAAAAATTAAGGAAACATTTCATGGAGTTAAGGTGGATGCCACTTATAAAGTCACAACTTCACCTGAAGAGGTGCTTGAGCTTATGAGAGAGGTGAATATTAACTTATATTATTTTTACTAAGTTTTTGCTTATAATCTTACCCTGTATGTATTGAGGTTTTTGTTTTGTCCAAGATGTGATTTCCACTCAGTGGTATACAATTCATTTCATTTCCTCTCTCTGGTAACATAGCAAAGCACAATATTGAGTTCCGCCAATTAACACACAATGTCTTGAAAATTGGGTGGTATGGGAGAAATGGAGTTTCTGAATGCTAGGCTGCTCTACCTGCTTTATAGAGCAGATCAAATCTTGTGCCGTGTGATCCCGGCCTAGAATAGGATCATCCTGGTACTAGTGGTGTCGTAAG
>DWAO01001019.1:0-21070 GCA_018230605.1 Heliconius congener | reverse complement strand
AGTGTCTTAACACTAGGTTCCCTCTGCCTACCCCGCTGTGTGCGGGATACAGCGTAAAGCTGAATTATTTTTTTACTTAAACATATAATCAATTGTTAATATTTAATTTTCAATTGTAATTAAAATTTTGCCCGACTCTGGTGGAAAGAAGTATTATGGAAGTCTTTTTTTTTTCTTCCCCTATTTTTAGGTATAGTTAGATACAACGTGTTTAAGTACATTTAATGATTAAAGATTTAAATAAATGGAAGTGATTGTTGAATAACTTTTAAAATTTGGCATAAAATATTTAAAAAGCCAGTAAATATTATTGTAATAGAAAGTTAAAACTAAAATATATATAAGAGGTTTCCGGTATTTTCTTAAAAAAAAAACTACTAAAATAAAGTTAACTTTTAAAATGTCATAGATTGTCAGTAATTAAACAAAACTTACATCTGTTGAAAAAATCGATTTTTCACTTCCATTCATTAAACATCTTTCAATATATTGCTTTGGCATTGTAAGGTGCTTTTAACGTTTATGGTTTTGAATTCAAAATTTGTTATTTCATTTTGTCTAATAAAGCCTGTGTGTTCGATATAATATGGCGAGGTTTAACTCCGTTCATGGAATTGTAGGTATTTTTGTAATTAAGACGATTTCTACAAAAAAATTGTTGATGACTAATTGAATTTTGATGTAACAATTCAAAGTTAAACGTATTTTTCATTATTTTTCAATAAGAAACAACGTAATATTAATTCTTGTATAAAATTAGGATTGAATAATCAATTTTTCTTTAAAGTTGTATACATTTGGAAATCGTCTTAATATGGCTAACTATCGTCACAATGTGAACTGCCGACTGTTAAATTACGTGTATACTTACGAAAAATCTTTCTAGCGTTTGTTATTTGAGAAAAATCGATTATAAACAATATCGATATTAATCGAATGTGATGTCTTTCGAATGGAATACAAATAAAATAAGTTAATAATAATCGTTTTTCTAATACGAAATATCGAGTGCTATTTTGTTATAATATGAATATTACAAATATTTCACCCGTTAAAATGGAATTGATAGTTTATAAAGTTCAAAACGTATTTCTATAATTATTTTTAGTATGATCACACTTTTATAAACAAAACCAATTTTCAATTCATCTATCAAACAAATGCTAGAAAGAAGCATATACATATAAGTGCTTTTTTTTTAGTTTTCTTAATAAATAAGTATATTTGTATACTTTCATAAAGTAATATTTTACTTTGTCTCTGTGAACTTATCTTTGTGCTATATTTTATATGAATTTATCGTATTCGTTGATAAGTAATTGATTTTTATTACAATAGACGTGTAAAGTTGTATGCAATATAATAGTTTGGCCAAAAATAAAGCTTATTTATTCTAATTGTTTTAATATTTCTTCTGAAATTTTCCCAATCCAAAATAAATATACATATAAGAAAATAAAACCAGGCATCTTTTTAAATGTAAATGTTTTATTACGAACAATGATAATTATATCTAAAAAATATATTATATACAGATAAAGTACTAAAGGAATACAATTTTAAAACTGAAGATACAAAGGAGACAATGAACTTTAAATAGAATTTATTTCAAAGGACTTGAAAGAAAGATAACGCCGAGAACTACGCCGCTATAAGAATATATTATAATTAATATATAAAAACAATAGTAGATGGAAGGAATGCCGCCAACATTGCGTTTTGAGTGGTGGAATTAAACGCTGCGCTGTGCCTCATGTGAGAATCGAACCCTCAACTTGTCGCGTCTACACCTCGCACGCTGGTGCCTGTGCGTCACGACTGGCCAATAATAAATAGCTTATAATATAAAAAATACGTACAATGAGAAAAAAAGAAGTAAAAGTTCTTTTGTTTCCTTGTATCCAGCAAAAATATCTATAAAAATACTAAACAGTATTCAAACAAATCAATCTTAAGCGAATTTTGTTTTGTTCACAAAATTACCAAGACTCCACTAAATTAAATATAACATTCGATTTTAACTTCGAATGTAAGAATATGTATTGCACTAGAAATTATACGTACGCTAAACTTAAATTAGTCGTTGGTTTTTACATACATGTCACTGCTCGCGGCTCCGCTCTTGGAAAAGTCGACATTCCTTTAAACTAGAGATTTACTAAGAAACATCACGTTACAATACAAACTGATAATAATTTAAGTAATTTACTGTTGTTCATAAATAATCAAAATATTATTGTGATCGATTTTATTATTATGTGTTGAGACACTGTCTCCACACTTAACATCCAAATTTTGCATGTCGAGTGTCGTAACTTAAAAACCCGCTCCTGACAATCGAACCTACCACCACTGCGCTAACAGTCATATGTTAAGTTACGTCACGACCGCCTCATGTTAGGTTTTAAACGAAACGATGTTCAATATAGCCCTGACGGCATGTCAGTAACTTTCCGCGCCCCGTAGCTCCCCGCGCTGGCGCACACGTTCTTCCTCAGGTCGCCGCGGCTGTGCGGCGGCACCAGGCTCGTGATGCTGGCGGGCGCGTCCCGCAGCAAGGACCCGGAGTACAACCCTGAGGGACTCCCTCTTTTCATTATAAAAGTATTAAAGTTAGGTGCCTCGAATGAACCAGTGCTTAGTTTTGTATTAAATTTATTATCAGATTTCAAATCTTCTTTTGTTTTATAATTTGATTTTGGATCGTATTTGTATATTTTTGAGTCGTACGTCTGTATGTTTGATGTTAACGGGTCTTCTATTCCGATTTCGCTGTTAGTTCTCGATACGGATCTTTGTCGTTTCTCGTACGACCAATTTTTCTTTGGTTCAGACATCATGACAATGTCGACCATAGAGTTAAGACCTTCATCAATCCTGTCCAAACTTTTAGTTAATTTCTTAGACTCAATTAAGCTCACAATTTCATCTACCCTCGATTTTTCCGTACTTTGAGTTAAAAACATATTATCGATGTGTTCCCTTTGCCGGGAACCATTTTCAGAGTTTTGGAATGATTCACTTCGTGTCACAGATGATTTCTTATAATCTTCCCTAGATCTCGTTTTGGATCGTCTAACTCCATCAATAGATCGATTTTCGTTCGAACCAAAGAGATTTGCTGTAGCTTTTTGTATGTGATTTTGACAACGTGAAGCACTGAGCAATGAATCTGAACCTTCATCGCTTGAATAGATTTCCTCGAAAGCATCCGCTTTATACATCAATCCTTCAACGGGCATCAAATGTATCAAACTTTTAGCTTTTCTCGGTGGATGTGGTAATATTTTTGTGGGAACAATTTCAGCTTCTACATTATCATCATCTTTATTTGTTATCTGTATACTGTGTCTGGTACTCGTAATGGAGTCTTCCTTTTCAAAGTGATCGTTTATATCGGAATTGCATTTTGGTCTTTCATATCTAACGTTTTCTATTTCAGCGTGGTTTACAATATTCCTTAATTCTTGTATAACTTCGTCTATAGTAGTTTCGTCGTCTTCGTCGGAGGATTTCTTGTGATCTTTTTTGGAGTCCAGTTTTTTGTGATTACGTTTGTTTCTTAGTAAGTCGTAGGTCTCATTTTTGATGTTGAAGACTTCGTAGACCATCGAGTCCCGTTGGTCGACTTCAGGGCTGAGAGATCGTTCGGATGAACTTATACCTTCATCTTCTGGTGGGGACGATTCGTCTGAGAAAAAAAATATATAATTAGATATTTGATTTGGTTACAGAGGCAAATAAGTAGTACTATTGAAATGTATCCATTATGGAATTGGCGAAGTATATTGTGTTTTTAAACGGTAAAAGCGAGAGTTGTGGGTTTACCACTAGAGGTAAGAACAAAAATTTTATTTTTGGGATTATTTGCCCGCTTTATTAGACATTCACTATTCAAGACGAAATATCTTAAAAATAAAATAAAGTCACAGACAATTATTATTTCGCTCGAAGTAGTACAACAAAATGTCGTTATATGAAATGTCTTATTTTAGGTTAGAAAATATACTTTTTTTAAGACAAAGAAACCAAACAAGCATTCACCTCGGTTTTTGTGCGCCGAGTTTTTTTTCTTAGCGGCAAAGCTTTTCTTTCTACTGGAGTTGCTGTGTTCGGATCTCAGCGTGCTCACCTCCTCCTGGAGCACGCAGCATTTTTCTTGTAAGCATTTTTCTAATGATAGTAAAATTCCTTTCTCTTCTTGTAATATCTGGTAATATAAAAAGATTTCCTTTACTGGTTATGCTTAAGTAAGCAAAAAACTGAACGCAAATACTTCAGCAACATATGGAATTATTTAAAAGGAAACAAAGAGAACTGAAGAATACAAAAAATAATTGACTTGACGAAGAGTTTATAGTTTTTTATCAACTTCACGCTGTATCCCGCATGCAGCAGGGTAGGCAGAGGGAACCTAGTGTTACACTCCCTTCCACACTCTGTTGAGTTCTGGAGGCGTTGCGTGTTGACTGGCGGAGATCGACGTTACGTTTTGCCGCAACACCCTCTGGTGTCGAAGAAATGAAAATATTGATGTAAATAAATATATCACACTTTCTGCCTCTGCGCCACGACTGGCCTCGGGGGCTTAGAGTAGATCCATTAAAAGCGTAAAGATTATTTTATGATCAACAAATATGTCACTAAAGTTATTTATTGTTAGTAACTTCACTAAGTAATTATTATGATTGAGGCCAGTCGTGGCGCAGTGGCGCGTGCTTGCCACTGTAAGCGCGACAGGTCGTGGGTTCGAAATTAACATTTCCTCGCTCCGGTAACTAGAGCGTTGAGCTCTGCTACTCAACACGCTGTGCTTCCAGAATTCGGCGGTAAATGGGAAACGGAAGTGTCTGACTGGGAACGGAGTGTCTTTACACTAGGTTCTGAAGTTCCCTCTTCTTACCCTGAAATATGACAGAAAGTTTAAAACTTGGCATATTAATGTCAATACTAAAAGCGCTTTTGATTTTATCTTTAAAATTCATTTAGAACACAATACAATTAGACAAAAGAAACATGAGTGACCCAAATACCTGATTACTTTCAATACAATACCAAATTGACTCGTGAGAGACTTCAAATGCTAATAATGATTAACATTGCATATTTTACTGTGACCGTGGTGGCGCAGTGGTACTATGCCTGTAACTGTAAACGCTACGGGGGTGGGTTCGACTCTCACTTGTAAAAATTAATTGTTTGACAAGACAGAAAATTGAGACTAGAAAAAAATGGTGTATCATAGGATGGGTTTTATTTCTAAAAACCTTCAAATCTTTATCGAATTTAATTTTAACTTTTGGGTAATCTTTCTGTGCCATTGCAACAATGGCAGTAGCAAGTGGTGATTGGACGTAAATGCGATGATAGTGAGTTCCTTAATTGCGCTTTATTATTTTATCTCAAAGATAGCGTTAAGATCCGCCGCTCGCCACAGAATGTATCAAATCCTTACGAAAACTGTAAAAAAAGGACATTTGACATGTGGTTTTTTTATAATATAAAAAGCCCGTTCGTCCGTCTGTACGGATTTCCAAACAGCGTGAACTTGAAACCCGCTACCTATTTAATTTAAAGACGCCTCTAAATACAAAAAAGTATCTTAAAACCACGATTTCCCACATAAGTCAATTAAAATAATGAGTAAGTAAGTACCTTAACTCTTTTCTCCAGTAACTCCAATTTGCTTCGCAGATCGTCCTTCTCCTTGAGCGCCTCATTCGCTTTTTCATTTAACGTGTCGATGTCTATCAGTTGTTTTTCATAGTGTTCTATCTCTCTGGTGACATGTTCGTTCACATTTGGAAGTTTGGCCACAGTCTGAAAAAATTGAAAAAAAAGGCATTCAAATAAGTAACACAGGGACGTAAAACTTCAACTCTACTTAGGAAAAGAATTTTAATTTTTTTTTTATAGTCACATTCTCGCGGCCCGTCGTGACGACCAGTCGTCTACCAGAGAAATGAAATATTTATTTAAAACATATATTTTTCACGGACGGAATTTCTTATTCCGGAATCTCTTGATTCCCTCTGCTTATCCTTCTGTGTGCGGGATACAGCGTGAAGCTATATTCTTAAGAATATGAGTAAAAGGAAACAAAAACTTACTTTTTTCAAAGTAACAATGTCAAATCCAGCCTGTTCCAATTCCGCCTGTATATACAACTTCCTTTGGGGCGCCGGAGCACTCGCCAACAGCGCGTTGATGAAGGCGAGCCCGGCCGCCTGCAGCTCCCCCGAACCGGCAGCACTTTGCAGCATACCGACCAGGAACCTGAAGCGGACTGGTTCACCGAAACGGAGGCGGAGAGTGGAGAGTGCTTCCGATATCATTGTGTGGCCGGATGCAGGAGGGTAACACGATTTTGTTAGCAGCTGTAAGGAGAAGTGGGTAGATATAAATGATCTCTTTGGATAATTTTGATTTTATTAATAGATAATGGAATAATTGAAATTTTGTGTAAATTATATGTAATATATTGAGGTTTTTTTAAACTCCGTCGCGTTTACATAATCACGGCGCAAAGGCACAAGAGTGCGACTGTAACCGCGACAGATTATGGATTCAATTCCAACTCGAGGAAATGAATTATATAATATTTTAATTTCCTGGTTCCAGTAACAAGGCAAAGCGCAGCGTTGAGGTACGCCACTCTACACGCAATACCTCCAGATTTAGGCGAAAAGCAGAGAACTGAAGAAGCGGAGTATCTTAACAATAACTTTCCAGATTCCCCCTTGTCTACCCTACAATGTGCGGGATACAGCGTGAAGCTATAAAAAATGATCAAATTGAAACCTGCAAAGCCAGCACTCTGGTCTTGTTGACGGTGGACATGATGCACACGGTGAGCGCGTACACGCCGTTGGAGCTGCCCACGAGGCGCCGCACGCACTCCGCGTGCCGCGAACAGCAGCTCCAGAGGCACTGCCTGCCAGCACACACATATAGATATATGAGAGAAAAGATTTCTTTTTGTTTTAGCTTTCAAGTTAGGATTTCTGGAGTTTTGCGCAATATACACACTCGGGAAGAGAATAATAAAAAATCCTGAAATCTACGCAGCCAATAACTTCAGGGCGGTTAACCCATCTATCCATTTATTGAATGTCTCAAGACATAGTACCTACAAAAGCATAGGCGTAAAGAACTGTACGCATCAGAAAATGCCAAAAATAAATTATTAATCGTTAAAAATTATTTGTTGTAACAAAATATTATTCAAAATCTTTAATAAAATTAGCCCACAGACTGTGTATTTCATGTAGGTATTTAAGAAAATTATTGAGTTAACGATATTGGGAAAAAGATTTAAAATATCTCCATTAAAAATCTATAGAAATTTCAACCTGGCTGTAAGTTATGTTTTACATCAAATTTACAATCTAGTTACATAGAAAATATTAATATGAAAATCAATATAACATTTTCTATTTGAAAAAAGCAGTACTCACAGGCAAGCCAACTCATCCAGCAAGGGTCTTCGTCTCACAGCGGGCGGCCCTCTAGACGCTTCTCCGGTCTGACTCAACTGGACGTTGCGAAGCAGTTCCAGAAGCAGTGTAACCCCATCTAGGGGTTCACAGGCGAATTCTTGTACGAAACTGTATGGAATATCACGAAATATATTAGTATGATAGGTTGTTTTTTTTTTTGTTTTCATATTATATGCGAAACTATTGAGGTGGTCGTGGTGTTATAGGACCGACATTTGATTATAAAAGCGATGACTGTAGGTTTGATTTTCACTTAGGGGAATAATTATATTATTAAAACAGCTTTCATATTATTATTATTTTTATTATTATTTCTGGTAGACAAGTGCAGCGTTGTGTTTCAACTTCCACCAAACAAGGGGAGTGGAGTGTCTCAACACAAGGCTTCCTATTCTGATACATGCGGGATACAGCGTGAAAAAAAATTGAAACACTCGTATGTTTGTCTCATATTAACCTACCACACTCGAACCATTCCATGCATCCTAAAACTGATAAACTATAATCCCACCGCCAACATCTTAAACGAACCAACATTTAAAATCTACTATTAAGAGACATTAAGCAAAATCGACTACACTCCTCTCCCCAAAGGCGCCATAAAGCCGCCATGCACGAGTCGTAAAAATGTGAATAGAACCCATTAACGTGTGGACCAGAATGGACCAGAATGATAATTTTGCAGATGAGTGCAAAGAAATGATTGTCGCAAATTACAGTTGCTTCAGCGGATTTACTTCAATCGTCATAGCAATTTTAGTTATCTACAAAAACTTGGTTGGTACAAGACGCGAGTTATAGCAATTTTCATATATTTTTTTTCATTTTTTTAAATTTCGAAATTAAATTGTGAAACAATATACTGTTTTATATTGAAAATATATATTTTAAATTACGAAGAAGAGAGGAGATAAGAATATTTTATATTTATTTTAACTTGATCCTGTACTACACTATACTTGATATATACTATTAGAAAAGAAAATTATGTTTAGAAGATTATAAAATTTGAATATAGCAAAATTTGAATTCGTGCCTCTATGAAACTGTCTAACCGCTCTGACCAACAAGCCTTAGTTATTATCAATTTTTGTCCAAATTCTAATATTATTTTTCTCTCTTCTTATGGTATTTGCTTGTTACTACTTATGTTGTTGACTATTCAGAAAAAAAAACAAAACCACCGACCGGTTTATCCTTCGAAGAGCAAAGCTAAGCGACAAAACAAAACATTTCGTTCTATACCTCGCTATCCTTTCTATTGCTTTTAAAGCGCGGCGTTGAGTTCCGCTACTCGACACACAATATCTCCAGAATTAGGTTGGATATGTGAAACGAAATTGTCGGAGTGCTTTAACACTAGCTTTAGCCCCTATTCTCTTATAACTTAGCCCCTAACAGTCCAACAAGAAAGCAATGCAGCTGACCGCATCGCAATGTAAGTGAGATATAATTGAAAAAGATACTTGTTGCTGTTATAATGTTTATTTTTATATTCCAAGTTAAAATGGGAACTGTTTTATAGCTAAATCGTTAAAAATATTCATTTATATCTTTATATGTTTCTTGGTAGACGGATGTTTTTTTGTGATACATAAAAATGTTTGTTTGTTTGTTTACTGAAGATAGTAGGTTTGATTAATACTTCTAGTGGCGAATTTATTGAAATATTCTTCTTTTTTTATGACCAGGCAGTATGGTCATCTGGATAAGTGGAAAGTACCTAAAATATTAGCATCTTCACTTGTTTTGAGGGAATCTAGTGTTAAGAGCTTAAGGCTTCTAACTTCGCCTAATTTTTAAGATAATACGTGTTGAGTTCAGCCACTAAAACCCGCACTTGGTCTACCACAGCTGATAAATAATAAGAATTTAAAATATAGATTATATATCTAGTCATTCCCCCAAGCGGGAATCGAACCCACAAACTGTCGTGTTTACAGACGCTTGTGCATCTGCGCTACTTCCTACGACTGGCTTCAACATCAGTTAAATCTGTTTTAACGACTTTAGTTATGAAAGCAATAATAATAAAATGCATTTTACAATCAATGAGTGTCTTAAGTTCATAATACTCTATAATAAACATCTTCAATGAAATACTTATTAGAATCTTCTGGCGTAATTGGATTTCAATGCGATGGTTCTGTTTTCGAATTCCGCAAAAGCAGAGTAGGCAGAGGGAACCTATTATCAAGACATTCCGTTTTTTCCTCCTCAAATTTAGAGATTGCATATTGAGCGGCGAAACTGAACGTCAAGCTTTCTCTACCAAAGTGATTAAGTAAAAATAAAATAATTGGAACATCGAAAATTCCGCTGAAAGGAGCCACCCTGCTTATTGGTGGATAAATCGTAAAGAGAAAACAAAGGTTACCTTGGAAAAGATAGCCTGAGGTCAGCTCTGAGTTTTGTTAGAAGTTCACTGGGAGTGTCGAACTGGCGTAGACTCATCTCTTCACCCATATTCAAGCATGGATTTCTGGAACAATATTCATAAAATATTCGTTAAAATTAAAAAGATTCTTAAATAAAGTCGTGCATTGAAAATCAATTCCATAATTAGATATCTGTGTATTTAAATTGAAATCTAAATATTGTATTGATATTCGCCATCAAAACTGATATTGAAATTTAACAACAGTACAATGTGTCCCCTCAGAAAAATGTAATGGCTAAAAATACATTAAAAAAATATCTACTTTTATTAGAAAACTAATCTATAACTAACTAAATATTAAAAAAAAGCATGGAATCTGTATGTATTAGAGAGACCGATCTATTGTTGGCTTAAATACCTGAAATCTTTGCTCCCAGGAGTCGGTAATGTCCTGGCCTTGTTCGGATCTTGTCCTGGATCCAGCTCATATAAACTACCATTGCCTGTCTTCTTGCCCCATTTCTTGAGCGATGTCGCATAGTCCTCAGGATTATAAATCGGTGGTCTCTGCTTATCCTATAGAATAAAAAAGCTATTTTAAATGTTGCACAAATAAACATTGCGAATAACAAAAATCATTAAAGAAGAGGCCAGTCGTGGCGCAGGAGCATAAGTGTGTCACTGTAAACGTGACAGCATGTAGGTTCGATATCATCTCGAGGAAAGGTTTTTTTTCAGCTTCACGCTGTATCCCGCACACAACAGGATAGGCAGAGGGAAAATAGTGTTAAGACACTCCTTTCCCCACTTTCTGCCGAATTCTGGAGACATTGCGTGTTGAGTGGCAGAACTCAACGCTGCGCTTAGCCTCGACACCAGAGCGAAGAAATGGAAATATAAAAGTATAAGAAGGGACAAAAAACATTTTGAAAAATCTATATGGTCAAATATTAATTCTCAAGTGATATTTATCTGAAAAAATCATCATGTGCAGAAATTACAACAACCAAATATTTTAGAGCCAGAGACACAAAATTAAAAATAATAATTTATTGGTACATTCTTTAAATGGTATGTACGGAACTCAATTAAATATATCACAGAAGACACATCCCATAAATCCATATAATAAACCGTACATAAAATATAACAATGAACGCCTTGACAATAGCTCAATATAGCCCAGTGAAAGTTATTCAAATACTTAAGTTGTTATTGTGAGATAGAAAAGCGGTTCACTTGAAGACGCATAATTTACGAAGCTATAAACTATAAAATAGATCCTATTTATCTATCTATCTAATAAGTTTTTATTTATGGTTGTTTACCACTAACTTTCAAATGTTAGGTATTTTGTTATATAAATAATTTAGTCTGTTTTCTTGTTATCGTATATTGTTTATATTGTAGGGGTCAGAGGAGATCCTGGTGGTACACCACTCCTTCTTAACTTCACTATATAAATATTCTTACCTTAGGTTTCGTCTGAACTAAAGGTTTTGGTACATAGGATAATAATATATACTATATTCTAGGCGCCTTAATTAATAATCTTATCCTTCCACGATAAACGGACTATACAAAACAAAAGACTTAAAAATATTAAACCAGTAGTTCTTAAGGTGAATGCGTCCAATCAAATAAACTGTTTAGCTATATAATATTACTATAGATTACTATAGATTATAATTAATTCATCGTTCATGAACAGAATGTAAAGTGAATAAATAAAAGTTCAATTAACAATACTGGTGATCGATATTTTTTTTATGTTACCAAGAGACGAATTTTCTTCGAAATCTAGCTACTTAAGTCAAATATTTAAAGAATGAAGAACACCACTAGTCTAGATCGTATATTGGCAAGGGCACAAGCGTACAACGTCGCGACAGGTTATGAGTTCGATTCCCATTCGAGGAAGGATAATTTAATGTATTGTGTAGGGTATACAGCGTCGAGCTAAAAAAATAACAACACTGCCAGATAAAACTAAACAACATATAAAACATCCCGAATAATTTGTTTTATTAACTATTATTTACTCCTGATGAAAATCAAATCCACAACCCTGAGTTTAACATTCAGAAATCCCAGACACAAGCAAATTAGCCAGCAACAACTGTATTTTAAAACGTATAATTCATTAATGCTAATTACTAGGTGACTACACATTTTAAAAAGAATTTTCTCACGATTTTATAGCAGAATACATGATGGATTACACAAATGAACTGAACTGGGTCACTATCTTGATATTTAAAGATAGTTTTTATTGTATGGTATACGTATATATTATACATTTGTGACGTAATGATGAAAATGCAAGTATTAAAGCAGTTAGTTAATACGAAAGAAAATTCTGAAGGTGATCAATTGTCTGATTGTTAAAAGCGCGGCGTTTATCTGCGGTTTATATCTGACTCATCTCTATATAACTATGTATTAAGTCACTAATCGGAGATATTTGTGAAATATTGGTAAAGTGGTACAGTGTCTAAAATACAAGTAATTTTAAAGACGATAGTGAAAGACCTAATATTAAAATTTAAGCTATGCACTTCTATTATTATTTTACGTTTTCTTTAGTTTTGTCAGTAGAAAATTGATTGTTTCTAATTTTATAATAACAAACATAATGGAAAGACGACTCTTATTTTACTGGCGAAGTTAAAACATAGTCACTAATCACTAAATTATTTTCTTTTTTTGTTGTGTGTATGTTTTCCCTCTATAGCAGGGTAGGCAGAGGGAATCTCCGTGTTAAGACTCTCCGTACACCACGAACCACCCAACTTTCGAAATATTGAGTGTCGCGCTTTATCTTGTTACCAGAGTGAGGAAATGAAAATAATAGGAATATAAATGTAAATAAATATTTCATTTCCTAGAGTGGGGGTCGAACTCACAACAAGTCGATTTTACACTCACACTTTGTAACCCTGCGCCACAACTTCCCAAAATAGGAATTGAATCCATAACCGACGTGTTTATCAAGAGACGCTGTGCCACTCTGCGACACGATGGCTTCCGAATTCACTAAAGTCATTCCTTGTGTAATTAACATGTCAACGAAACGAAAGAACATTCTCTTTATAAAATAAAATAATTATGGTAAAACTCAGTTCGTTTCATAAAACCACATAAATCATGTTATTTATGGAATACATTTACATGTAAACGAGGTGGTTTTAATAAAGTTATAAATATAGATTAGAATATGTTACAAACAAGAAAAGAAAGCAGTATTAATAAAAAAAATGTAAAATTGCAAAGGAATTTTGGCGGCGGCCATATTTTAAGTATTTTATGGCTTAATAAAATCTTTTCATTTCTAGACATTTGTTACATCATGTGAGGTCTTTATTAAAAGTTATGTATTAGGCTACGAACAATATACATACATCCATTTTACAGGTCTCAAATTTTATACAAACCGCGGCGTTAAATTTTTCGAAATGCAACTCAATATTCAACAAAATTACATATTAAATTTTCCTGGATAATTCGAAAAAACCAAAAAAAAAACTTCCACTTATGCAATCACTAATTTGGCCAAATAATGTTTTATGTGTATCTGTAATGGCACTATTGTTTGATATTATCTGTACACGTTTACATTTGACAGCCCGCCATTTTTATAGCGGAATGTAGTAATTTTGTAATCATTCATAACAAGAATTAGAAAGGTTCTTATTAAACTGAACATTGTGTTTAATTAGTTTTTTATGCTATGTTCGTTTTCTTTTATAAAATGTTTTCAATTTTGCATTTTGTTTTGTGCAAGTTTTAATAAGCTTTGGGACAAAATGATAGAGAAGAAATACTTATAAAGTGACTAATACCCTTCTGCCTATTCTGGTATCCGGGAAAAAGCGTAAGACTGATTTTTTTTTATACAATGAATTCGAAGAAGCACACAGACTGAAATTCAGATCGTTGGAACACGACAGGTTGGAAGTTCGAAACCCACTAGAGGAAATAAAATTATTTAATATTTCCATAAAATATTTATTTATGTTTTCATTTCTTCGCTCTGGTGTCGACGCAAAGCGTGGCCTTGAATTCCACCAGTCAACACGCAGTGTCTTCAGTATTCGGTGGAAAGTGGGTAACAAAGTGTCTTAACACTAGTTTCCCGCTGCCCACGCTGCTGTGTGTACAATACAGCGTGAAGCTGATCATATTTTATTTCCTCGCCCTAGTAGTGAGGTAAAGCGCGGTTTGGAGTATCCCCATCGTCACACAACACGCAATGGCTCCATAATTCGGCGAAAGGTGGAGAACAGAAATATATTAATAGACGCGGAGTGTTTAAACACTAGGTTCCCTATGTTATCCTTGTATATGCGGCATACAGCGTGAAGCTAAAAAAAAATATATAGAGGCCATCGTGAGGAAATGGGAATTTCTCTCACTCTATACTTATATGCAAGAAAGTGCGTGAAACAGGTATAGTTCTAAAATGCTTACATTTTTGTGTGTAAAATAGAAATATGCGTTCAAAATTTGCTCACATATTTTATAACAAGTATAGCCTTTTAAACTATAAATAATGCTTGCTAGATTAAGATTACGGTAACTTAACGTCTTCAATACAGGGTACGGACAGTTATAAACCAAATGAGATAGCCATCTCTTATCAAACGTTGAGATAAAAATCATTGAATAAATATCAGAGCGGTCGATGCTGTTCGATCGTACTCAGTTGATAATTATAGTATACGGTAGTATGAGATTCTATATACTGACTAATATATATACTAATATACATACTTACTAGTAATAATAAATATAGTAAGTAATCGGTTTAATAGATTGAAAGTTACATGGAACCAAAAGAAAGTACATATGCGCTAAAAACATAACCCACCTTTTAGATTTGGTCACAGTTGGGTAATAAATTTAAGGCTGTCGTGAAATTGAGTCAGAATCTGCCTATTGTTAGTTATCGATTGCAGGTACATAGAAACTAATATAATAAATGTTATTATATGTATGTTTTTTTTAGATCAGGATCGGCAGAGGGAACCTGGGAACCTAGTGTTAAGACATTCCGTTCTCAACTTTCCGTCCAATTCTGGAGACTTCGCGTGGGGGAACGTTATAGATACGTTGCCTCTACCAGAGCGAGGAAACGGAAATATTAAATATTGTCTCGAGAGGGAATTGAACCCACAGCCTGCCGCGTTTACAATCGCATGTTTGTACCCCTACCCAACGACTGGGCACAGTATATTTTACATACTAATAATAAAAAATCTATACAACATGCTAATATATTTTACATTTGTGTACCTACTACTAAAGTGGACTGCCGAGTTACGACCGCGCCACGACCGTCGTAAAGGCCTCGGCTAGCGGTGCTTGTAATCATTATTTATGTTTATTATCCTTATTATCCTTTTGCTTTCCATACATGGGTAGTACGTGGGCCAGCGGCACAGCGTCTCACTGTAAACGCGACGGTTGTAGGTTCGATTCCCACTACGGTGTTATTATTTTTATATATTTCACTTAGTTAAGATTACAAAGTGCGACGCTTAGATACTAGAGCGAGGAAATGAAAATATGAAATATTTCAATTCCTCGCTCTGGTGATCGAACCCACAACCAGTCGATTTTACAATACAATATACAGTTACTACAGTATTTTACAGTATAAGGAAGAATGTTACAGCGAAGTTAGTTATTTAATACATCAATTATTTCAAACAAGATGACTTTTTAGACCCATTACCGTAGAACACGATCTAATATCCGGTCAAAATGTAAACTTACCGCTGATCTTATTTCTTCTTATATAACACAATGAAATATCTATTAAAACAGTCTCTTTATAAGCAAAAAAACTTATACTTGCGGATTCACTCTCGTGATCAAATGGACACAATTGAGAGTTAACGTATAACACATTTTCACATAACATGGAGACAGTAGTTCCCGAGATTGGCGCGTTCAACCAAACAAACTCCCCAGCTTCATAATATTAGTACCTATATATACCTAGATATACTTACGTGGTAATAAAAATACGATGTCGTAAAGCAAAAAGGTTAATTGATTCAGTATTATAAGGCAAGGCGAAAAATGTATGACAATATCTTTATTGTAATCGTCGTCGACATCATTACGTAATATAGTGGATAGGTATAGTACGATCGGCGAGTCGTGGCCGCCCTGAAATTAATTAGTAGTTAGTAGTAGGTATATCCCGATAATTAAGGTACTTTATGAATTATCGTAGATCCGCGCGGACTCTTGCGCAGAATGCGTATTTATATACACATAAACTATAATATATTTGATTGTATAATAAACTTAATATATTTAATTATAATATATTTTATAGCTATATAGGGACTGACCACTCACGCCGCACCGCTACCGTAACCTCGGTCATAACACTAAAGTACAGTAGAATGAGACGCTAAGTATCATTTTCTGCGCCAGTTCGTCTATATGACACAACGCGACGTCGATATCCGCAAATTGAATATTATGCAAACGCCTGTACATCCATTAATGCCTACGTCGGCGACGACGATACGCGAGTTACGCTCATGCCTAATCACAAACTTCATAAGATATTGATCGGGATTTTTATTATTTTTGATAATTCAGAAAACCTAACTTCAAGGCGGCCACGACTCGTCGACCGTACTATACATAGGTGGGTAAATATAGGTAGATGAATAGTAAAATTTCCAATTTGTGCAAAGTAATAATAAAATTTTCGAGTAGTCTTCTTATAATCAGTTTTTAGCAAAATTAGATTAGATCTCATTTATTTTCAATATGAAATATACGTAATATTCAATTTTTTCTTCACTTCACACTTTATCCCGCACATATCAGGGTTGGCAGAGAGATTCCATTGATCATTTTCTACCAGAATTTGAGACATTCCTTGTTTAGTGATTCTGTCGCCCAAAAGCGGAAGACAACGCCGCGCTTTGTCTGTTATAGCGGGAAAAAAAGATATACGTTATCCTTCTACTCCGCGATGTGAAATATGCGTAGAAATGAAAAAAAAAGAACATTGAATACATATACGAGAATAATAACCAGAGAAATTGCCAATTTAAATATTTCCTTGTATAGCAAACAGTATAATCGATCGTGAGTGTATGTAGGTATGTGCTTCATACGACACGCTATTGTAGAAATTTTACCATTAGAAATTATAATACCAAATAACATTAGTTAAATGAGAGTCTGGTATGGAACTGTTTTATGTGGCCTCTTAGATAATGATATATTTAAATTATTTTAGCTTTGGTTGAAGAAACGCGGCGTTGAGTTACGATACTTAATACGCAGTTTTTCAAAAATTAGGCGGAGAGTCGAAAATGGTTGACTTAACACCAAGTTTCTTCTTCTGTTTCTCTGTTCTTTTTCTGTTTCTAATGTTAAATTACTTAAATCAACTAATATTATCGGGTCATTGCGGTCCAGTTCTTTTATTAAAGGGGTAATGGATTTGAATCTCACTTGGACATATTTTAGCATACAAGACATGTTTCATATTTTATAACAGAAAATATTTAGAATCGCACTGAATGAGCCAAAAAAATATTATAATTATTATAATATTTCTAAAAGTTCAATGCTATTGATAGAATTATTTTTGTAAGGTGGAGTGTGGAGCACAGTCAGTGGTTAAAGGGCTTTAAAGCTCAAGACCCAGGAACTGTTCCGAGGTCCTCACTTTACAACGAGATGGGTACAAGAACTGTGAATCCATGGAATCCTAAGTAGCTTCTTCATATTTCTTCTCCTAATTTCCCTCTGATATATGCATGATACAGCGTAAAGCTAAAAATAATAAAACTTACCTTAGAAACAGGTTCTTCACTCCATCCCCCGCAGTTAGCCATTCCTTCGAGGATAGTCAGCTCACTGAAATAAAAACAAAATATATTCAAAATAAAATCACTAACTATAAAAGCTTCTCGCTATATCCTGATAATAGCATAGTAAGCAGACAGAACCTAGTGTTAAGATATTCCGTTCTCCACTATTCACAAAATTTTCGAGGCATTGCGTGGAGCTCTACGCCGCGATTTATCCACTACAGCGTGAACATAAAGTTACAAAAATATATTACAAAATATAACTGCATAGGCCTAGGGCACTATTTTTATGCGAACCGCGTCTCTACAGCGCGGCACCACGTTTCATTATATTTATAGTAGAATATATTAAACATGAAGTTTATAGTTTGCACTAGTAGCGGTACAACCGTATGATTCATTGAATATCGCTTTAACTGACTACGGATACGGTACGTTTTACATATATTATTTCAAGTATTTTTATCTTTTTGAGGATTAGGCAAAGACTTATAGGTGTCTCTCTCTCTCTACTTACCATGCTTTGTGAAGAAAATATTGAAGCTGTCAAAAAAATATTAATTTAGTTATAATCACAATGACCGAGACAATGCATTTGTAACTTAAATTACTAAAAGTAAGTATTCGTTATATCGCATACTTTTTAAAGACAAAACTGTGGTTGGAAATGAAGTAAAAAACAGCTTCACGCTATATCTTGTACACAGCAGGGTAGACAGAGGGAACCTAAAAACCTAGTGTTACCTAAACCTAGTGTTAAAACACTTCACAACATTCACTCGAATTCTGGAGGCACGTATGCCTAACACGTGACCTAGTGTTAAGATATCCCGTTCCCCACATTTCGCTGAATTCTGGAGGCATTATGTGTAGAGTGTAGAACTTAACGCGCGACTCAGAGCGAAGTAAAAAAATATAAATTTAATTAAATATTTCATTTCCTCGAGTGGGAATCGAACCCACGACCAGTTGCATTTACAGTCATACATTTGTGCCCTTGTGCCACGGCTGGCCGGAAATTAAGTAGGCAGACCGATTATAATGGTGTTATCATAAAATTACAAGCATAAATAACTTGGTATATAAGTCTACATTACGAGAATTAAATCTTTCGATTACTGAATGACAGAAAATACACAAACGAAACTACCGTCTTGGACTCTGTCTGGAATTGGAAAGTTTAATTTTGATAATTTTTGCAAGTTAGGGACTGTAAAGGCGTTTCTTGAAATTCAAAATATCTTTTTTTTCTGAATCTGTTTTGGGGTTCTTATTACAATGATAAATTCTTAATTTCTTTATTAGGCAAAACTAACAAACATAACATACTAGGAATAGTATTATGAACATATTTAAAGTATTATTCCACACTTGAAAAACAAAAATACTTTTTCATTTGTGAAAAATTTCTATTTTTCTATCTTCTATTTTTTTATATGTTTTGACATATAAAAAAATAGAAGATAGAAAAATAGAAAGCATTCGGACCCGTGCTTCTTGAAAACTCTCATTAACTCTAATGAAAGCATATATAAAACACACCTCTATAATATAATATATATATTATAGAGGAGATAACTAAAGATGTACAATAGAATAATGTAAAGGCATTCTTATACTGTTGCACCATTACATAAACTTCATGTTAAAGTCGTAAATATTGAGTTTCATATTCATAACTATTGAAACGTGCCTTATTTGAACTAACCGTGAAGTTAAGAGCTACATGGGAGGTCAGACAGCTATACATATATAGATTGGTAGGTCTGTCTGTTTATTACTAAATAACTCGGAAAGTGTTAAATAAATTTAAACGAAATTGAAGTTTGTGATCATGCGTAGGGATAAGATCCGATCCATCCATCCACCCTTTTCCAGGTTTAAAAGCTCCTTGAGTCGTCCACAACAGTCTTCCAGTCTTCTTTTTTGCATTCTTCTCACTAATATGATTAAAAAATAACCTTTTTTAAATATTATTTTTCAACTTTAACTTATTATTTTAAAAGTTTTTACTAGTTTATTTGATTTTTTATAATGAAAATATAAATTAATTAAAAAAACTCTTCAAAGCTTAAAGCTTATTTTCTACCATTGAATTCTTGTTAAAACGCTTTTGTCGACCTGTATGTAAGAAACTAACTATGTAATTGAATCTAAGAATATGAATAACATGCACTTCTAATTATTGTATCATCAAGAAACTTGGCTATAATATTGACAATACAATATTATGGTACCATCGAGCTGGTTTGATGATCGGACTGGGAGGTGGCTGATGGAGCCGCTAGTAAACATATCGTGTTTGGGCTCATAGAATTCGTTTAAACATATTCCCGTATGGTTGTTAATTTATTTCTGAATGTTACGTGAATTATAAAAGCGTGTTTTTCTAGTCTTTATTAAACTATTAATTTAAAAATTTGTGCGTATATATATGGAGTTATGGTTTCATTTTTCTTTCAATAATTTTCGACACAAAAAAATTGTCATACATTCATACATATTAATATGTATAATAAATCAAATCAGCTTCACGCTGTATCCTGCACACAGCAGGATAGTCAGAGGGAACCAGGTGCTGAGACAATCAGTTTCTCAATCTCCGCCGTATTCTGGCGGAACTAAACGCCGCGCTTTGCCTCGACACCATAGCGAAGAAATAAAAACATAAATTAAAATAAACATTTCATTTCCTCGAGTGGGGATAGAACCCAAACCAGCCTCGATTACAGCCACACTTTGTGCCTCCGCGCCATGACTGGCCTCAAATATGTATATATTCTAATATTTGTTCGATTCTATTAGAATTCCGTATAGTACCGTTACACAGTCGTGACCTACCGCAGACTGTTGTACTTTAATCTATACTCTACACATTTACGAGAGAGATAGCTCGTGTTATATTATATTAGTATTTTAATTGTATTGTTTGATTATTATTATTTAAAGGCCAGTCGTGGCGCACGGACACAAACGTGGGACTGTAAACGCGACAGGTTGTTGGTTCGATTCCCATTTGAAATAATTAATATTTTCAATTTCATCCCTTTGGTGACGAGGTAAAGCGCGGTGACGAGGTCCACCATTCGATACGCAATATCTTAAGAGGTGGACCGAAAGCCGATAGCGCCCATTCCCAGAATACAGCGTACGGGGTGTGGGACGGCGGTGTATATTTCAAATCCAAAAAAATAAGAACCTATTCTTATTTAAAAGAAGAAATTTACTTAAAAGAAATCTTTTCTTCTTCTTTGTAAGAAAAAAATTGTAACCTAACCTAACCTAGCTTTACGCTTTATCCCTAGCGGGGTAGTCAGAGAGAACGGAGCGCCAAACGC